>JAGXCT010033569.1:0-17451 GCA_022495035.1 Philopotamus ludificatus | reverse complement strand
TTGATACGTTTATATTTCTCTCGGAAATATTTTTACAGATATCGTCGGTTCGATTCATCCTTTTTCCATAACATTGATATTGCAATAATGGCCGGTAAGCCTCACAGGCCAAGGCCCATTCTATTCAACTTACATAAGATGCGCATTGCACTAGAAGCTCGCGAAATCAGATTAAGCTCCGTAACAATCTGTTCCACAATGATTCGATAGATTTAATATGACTGTTTCCTGATACTTTCGCAAATAATTGTAGCATTCGTTTTCGTATTCAACCATGTGAACATGATACCAGACGACAATTACGTATTTTTGCATGCAAATATGAGAGCTTTTAGTCATCGTTCGCTTTGCTACATCTGTATATTTATTCATTCCAGTTGATTTTTTGACGTCAGCCGCTGCAAAGGATGTAAGAATATATTCCTTTGAAGTCAAATATTACTTTCAGTGAATAAAATGTAGAATTCTATGTGTGGCAACTGAAATTAAATCATATATTATATGCATATATTTTTATAATAATCTTTCACTATTCTTTTATTGTAGTCAGAGACATGCTTACATTTTATTAACGAAAGAAGTTAGTTCCGCTTAGTTCTTCCTTTCCACGTAGCTTATAAAGTTCTTTCTTGTTCACTGCTTTGTTATAATCCGCATTAAGATTACTCTTAGATATTTTCTTGCCAAATAATTTTGCCTAGATCGTAACTCCGTTTTTATGATAATATCTATATTAATTAAATAATAATAAATAAATCATTTAATCTAAATTAATAAATTAACCTAGGAAATAAATCATAACGAAATGTATTTATTATAATGATGATTTACTAATATTGCGTAACCGCGTAAGCGCGGGAAAATCCACGAGAAAATTGTGGAATACTGGCAAACGTAAACACCGCCAGAAAAGCTCTGAAAAAAAGATAACAAACACAGTACACTCTCGATTATCCGCACAATAATGGGTAGGGGCCGTAACAGATAATACGCTCTAATAATTTTAATTTCATTTAAAAATACATTTTATTTTGACGTTATATTAGTTCATTACATGTATCTTTTAATGATTTAATAATTTCATTTTTCTTAAGAGCTATTATATCCTTTTATTTGATTCCTTGTTCGATGTGATAAAGTAAAATTCAAGTAAAGCAAGACTTTTTTCCTTTTCATCAAAATTTTTATTGTATTTTATATATTTTTTAATTATAAGTATTTTGTTATTCATGGGGATTTAATGATAAAGCAAGTGGAAAGAATAAATGTGTCAAAGTGTATTTATAAGGACTTATGGGAGTCTATTGATTTAATCTTCTTTTTTTCTATTTTTATCTGAGGATATTTAACTGAAAATTAATTATTGTATTTTAAAATGAAGTTTTTTTTACTATTTGTCCAAAAACGATCTAATGAATAAGTATAAATAATTATTAACCCATATTTTACGCAAAATAATTAAAAACAACAACATTCGCTTCTGTTACCACGGACGCGATGTTTTTTCTTGCTCGCATCCAGTACGATGTGCTGAGCGCGAGTGAAACGTATACTAGTAACACGTGCCGCGAAGTGTATCATTTGACGTGTTATGATATTTTGGATTTTTCTATATATATCTATCATAAATTACTTTTTTTATTTATGGATTAATCAATTTTTCGTAGAAATTCATCAATATCTTGTTTAAATCCTTGGGGTATATTTTCCATTATAAATAGAAGAGCAATGATGGATCGGTTAATATTTTTTTATATGTAGGATTTTAAGGTCTTTTCGTATATCAGCATTCCCAATAAACCACGGGGGTGTTAATCATTTCTCTAAGCAATACGTTAATTCTAAGTTAGATTTTAGAAAAAGATATGAAAAAAGAGGCGTAAAAGACTTGTATGAGTATAACTGAAATGAAAATGTTTATTTTATTTTTAAGGGATAATTTTGTGTTTCTACTTATTAACGAGCGAAGGTTAACTTTAAAACAGATAATTTTTCTAATAATATTTTAGATATAAATTTTCCATGTGAAATGATTTAATATAACCTGAGGTACTTCGCTTATTTTTTTTACGATACGTGTGTAAGATTTTTGCGGTGTTTAGAGAAGAATTCCTGGGTTTTTCTGGGTTTATTATAATAGACCATTTTTATGTTTAAACTAAGGCACTATTTAAATGTAGAGATTTTAATATAAAATCAGGACTTGTCAAGCGGTAAAGAAGAATATGTCTACCTCTAATAATTGAAATTTAGTGTAAAATGAGAAAATATTTATATTTCTAAATTGATTAAATTATTACAAAATGTAGTTAGAGAAAAATAAAATTATCAAAAATCTTAACAAAAAGCAAAAAGTTTTTTTTTAATTGATTCCATACCTAATTTATTAATTTACCTCGTCGCAAAGCTTTCAATTTTTTTCACTTCAATGACCATTGGTTTAATTAAGGATGTATTTACTTCACAATTATCAACCAGCAGTAAAATACTCATTTTATATGTTGTAGTTCTACATCTTAATGTGTAATTCATCTCCAAATAAATTCAGAAGTTATCCATCATTTTTGTTTGTTTGTAAGCCTTTCATCCTTAAACCCAAAGTCTTAGCTCGCAAGCTAACATCGATAATTTCAATTTATATTATTTAGACAAATATAAATATTCAATATAAGGCGTAAATCATATCATAATTTTATAACACGTATTTCGCATTTAATAATTGAGAATTTGGAGCTTTATTACAAAATCACCCTGTCCGTGTTGTCAGAGTTGGCGATGAAGAAAATTAACCCTGACTTTGGATCGAGTTTCGTTCTAAATATTAGTACGGCCTCGACCCATCCCCTGTGATAATATGAGCCATGTCGGCGGAGCTAGTTTGCAGTACGATTTGAAACCGGTAGTGCAAACTGATGTTCATGGGAGATTAAACCAGCTGCCGGATGGAAAGACAACCGCAGGACAACCGACCGCAAACTGGGACCGTTAAACTGCGAGCTAGCTGGTAATTTACCAAACACCATCAGTTATTTGAACTGTGGGACAGATTAGCATATTTCATGCGGTCGTAGCATGGGTCTTGAATGTGACCAGTGTGCAGCAGCACTGTGGTTTTACTGAATAATCATGGGCGTTGATTAGAAGCCAAGGGGTGATGCAGTGTAATTGGAAACTCTTTAATTGCATACGCCATTTTCCGAACGTCACACTAAAATATAATATAAATAAGAACCTAAAAACATGAATATTCCATTCTATTTGTTTATTTTCTGGAACTTCCTTTTTCAGGTCAAAAAAATCAGTATTTATTCATTAATATTAGTGCTCTTTAACCGTTTAGACGCCACGGCGTGCAGGCACGCGAAACCGGCTAACCAACCAGCGCCACGGCAAACGCTACTACGAATTTATTTATGAATAAATATAATATTTTTAAATAAAAATTAATGCAGAGACGTCTTTTAAAAGCAATGTGATTGTTGGAATGTCGTTATGTTTAGCCGTTTCATTTTATTTGAAATTTATACGGCGTGCGGTAAAAATCCATATAATTGGCTTAGCGATTAAAGGATTAAAGTATCCCTCATCAGATTCATCGTAGACTCGATATGATTTTTGATATGATAATTAGCTTGTGCAGCGATTCTGTATTTATACCCTCAATAAAAAAATATCTTCGAGATTAAAAAGAAGTAGCGGGGAACCATATCTGGCTAATACGGAAGCTAAGCCAACAGAGCGATGTTATTTATTCAACAAATAAAAAATCACGGAGCATAAAAAAACAAGTTCAATTTTTACGACAGCCAAAGATTAACCTAGCCGTGTCTATTGGAGACCCCAAGTTTTCTATTTTTCTAGCATAATTTTTTTAATATAAAACCTATGTCACAAACTTTTGGTATTTGTCAAAAAAAGTCTAAAGAATTAATATTATAAATAATTATATACCTCTATTGTTCGCAATTGTGAAAAAAATTAAATCAACAATATTAGCTTCTGTAGCCACGGGCGCGATGTTTTTTCGCGCTCGCATCCGTTACGATGTGCCGAGTGCGAGTGAAACCTGCTATTGACACGTGCGGCGTAAACTCAGTCTGCGGCGAGACAATGCCGATGTCATGTATGCGTCATATTGATTAGTTAAAAAAAATGTCAAAGAATTCATTAATATCTTGACTTCAAAATGATAGTTTGAGATTTGTTTAACCCCCTCGTCACAACTAAGTTAGTTTTTATCCCGATTGTCACCGGCTTTCGTTGAATTAACACATCGAATCTTGGTATCGTTTAAAAACTATGTTAATAAACTTAGTATTTTGACTTTTTTTGTCTCTAATAAAAATGCAACGGCCAAAGATTGAAGAGACACATTTGTTGTATTTTATGCTATTTTATTTAATAAAGGATTGAAATCAAATGAAACCCAGAATATATGTAATATTTATTGAGATATCTTGAATCCTCGACAGTGCTATAGTGAATGAAAGGATGAACCAAAATCTGGAAGACCCCTTAAAAAGATAATGACACTTTAAACTCATTAGTAGAGTCCGATCCGCGTAAAACAATCAAAGAATTATCACAAGACCTCAGTTCTTTATAGTCAACAGTTTATAGTAACAGGGGTCGGCTAAGTGCGGCTCTGGCACAAATATCCACGGGTAAGCAGACGGAGTCAAGAGTATGACCAGCTTTGTTGGCCAGGGGTTTGTTGCTATTTTGAAAGAAAAAAATAATCACAAGATACTTTCTTACCATTGCATCACTCATTAAGAAGCGTTTTTTGCACAGACATTTCGAGAAGGAATTTGTAAAGTTATGGAATTGGTTGATGATAGTGATTACGATTATAAATTTAAGCTAAAGCTCTTAATCATTGCCAATTTAAAGGTTTTTTAGTTAAAATGGAGAATGAGAACGATGATCTTTTGCTTAATAACAAGGTACGTCAATGATCAAGAGGAAACGTTTTAAAACGTTTCGAATCCCTATTACCAGAAATCAAAGCATTTCTTCTTGAGAAGGGTATTCACTATCCAGGCTAACAGACGTCAGTGAATCAAAACTTTATTTCATGGTTTGGGCATTAATCATCTAAGTCTGTCCATAAACTGGGAAAACATTTTTTTTTCGATGTTAGAAGAAGTCATTTTATTCGAAAACAAATTATTCCTTTTTGCTCAAGATTTTGAAAGGGAAACATTCTTTTACTTTCCGTGCTGAAGCGTCGCCAAGAAAATAATTCATCTATTGACAAACACTATTTTAAAACAACGGGAAGCATTTCTTAGCAGGTTTCATGAATTTAAAAACAGCAGAGTGACCTTAGCATTCGTTAAACATTCCCTTAATGCTACGATAAGAGATTTATTTTTTTTTCCTTTTGGCATTGGCATTGGTAACTTTGAAATAAAATTGCTGAACTTAAAAAACAATGAAATATGGAGCTCTAAATTTGAACGTCTTTGTGTTGATTTGGAAATATTGGAGAAGAACAAATGTGAGCTTAGTTCACAACACAAGTGGTCTGCTTTGAAAGACCTGAAGAAGGAAGACATGATCATCTTCAACGCCTGGAATAATATTCCTGACTCTTATAATCAGTTAAAAAAACTCCCGTTTGCTGTTCTTTCCCTTTTCGGTTCTACATATTCATGCGAACGATCATTTTCAAACATGGACATAATAAGAGTAAACTGAGAAGTCGTATTATTGATGAGAATCTGGAATCGTGCTTAAAATTAATAATTTGGCTCGCATTTTTTTTTTAATCGTTGCAATGTACATATTTTACAATGTAAGTTTGCCGACCCCTGCCTTAGAACAACGATTAGTCAACTTTTTTTATCTTAATTGTCTAGATGGAAGAGATGTATAGATGTAGATCTAACCAATGCATTTCTTCGATTGATTGCTACTGAGAATGAGAAGTTGATTCTCTATTCCAATCCGAATCCGAAAAAAATAATGCATTGAATCAGATACCTGTGACTACCCTTGGGATACGATTGACTCAAAAAAAATCTTCTTTTGTATCTGATGGGATGTTTTTTTTCACATCAATTGCACTGCAAATAAACGACATATTTTCACTGTTTCATATCAATATATTATTATTATAATTTACTGATACAATGGTAGAAATGTGATATTAATTATGATTGATCAATTTTATCACTTTTAAGAATGACATGATTTTATTATAATATTTAATACCATAGGGATTAATATTATATGATTATTTTTAGTTTTATTCTCTCGGAGTATATTTTTGTATATATATTTTTTTTTGTTATTATTAAAACTATTCGCAAATTGCCTTTCTTCATCTCCTGGTACAAAAACACAGACTTTTTGCAATGGAAAAACTGGATCGAGCAATGGCAAAAAATATTGCTACGATTCGAGTAAATAAATGCTTCTATTTTAATGAAAGCTTTCGCATTGTAAATAAGGATGAAAAAAATATATACCGTTTTCAATTAATACATTTTTCTAAAGATGGCTATTGTGTATAATATTTTAATATATTTTTTTGGGCGTATATATGAAAAACTGTTTTCCCTGTGGAAACGCTTCAGCAATCTGAAAGCTTTTATAATTTTCTGGTCACCGAGCAATGAGTTTCTAGTTTACATGTCGTAATACTTGTCGTAGCTGAGATATTTCCATAACATGTTCGCATGCATTTGCATAAAATGCAAATATTTTTTTTTATAATATCACATGCTTATCTTTGAGGGCTATTCATACAATCTGTACATTGCTCGAGCGATTTTTGAATCGGGTCCATTTAATCTTTTCAGCACCACAAATTTATCTCGTTTGGCACGAAGAGCGTAAGACATTTCTTGCGGCCAGTCCCAACTGTCAGTGTCAAGAAATCAGAACCCAATTTATTTTTGCGAATGCGAAGCGTCCAAGGTAACACAATTGCTGAATCGTTGGATTTCATCAGAGAATTTCAGAAATACGCTATATGTATCTGTGGCATAGGTGTGATGTGATAAAAAGACACATTCGGCATGCCAAATATCCGATTTTGACATTTCGGTATATTTGACATGCTAAAAACGTGACAATATTTGTAACGAAATAAAATTTCAATATCCACACATATTATGGAATTTTACAATATTTTTATAGATTGTCCTGGAAAAACATTAGATACGATGGAGATACACGTATATAATAATTTAGATTTATAAGAAAAAATATCAGTGACACTTTAAGTCAACCGCATTAATTATTCGCAAAGCCGCGGGGTACTTATTCGTCCAATATTCTTTCTGAATTTTGCGTCTGGTAGATGGATCGCTAAGAGCATCACGAATTTTGTTTTCAAGTTCACGAATGGTCTGCGGTCTTGATTCGTAAAGTTTTCCTTTTGTGCCACAAAAATAATCTACATGCCATAATATATATTCTGAGTCTATTTGATTTTTTTTTCTTCGAGTAATTGTCATATAAATGAGATCTTAAAGTTTTAATGAAGCGCGGTTCATTTTTCTTCCATTTTAATTCGAAGAAAAATTTCCAATAAAAAAATACATACCACTATAATAAATTGACATAATCAATATTATTCGGGCAAATCCTGAATCTAAGTTTACACACACATTGACTAAAATAAATTTAATTACAACAATTATAAATATCTTTTTTTAATCTTATTCAAGATAAGATTAAAAAAAAAATCTTTTTATGTAAATGACCTTCAATTACTCTAAAAATAATTTAATTATATTTTATGTAGCTAAAGCTATATTAAAACCGACCGTAATATCTTATGTACCAAATTTTAATTATTTGTTTAAAATTTTTATGGCACAAAATTGTTTGATGTACTGAAATTAACCTTTAATTCTGAATGGATGAATACCATAGTATTATTTACTTTGTTTTTATGAATCATTAAATTTAATAATAATAAATATTAATATTAATATATAATATAATATATACGGCTCGTTCATATATACTTCTAAACTTCAGCACCCCCAAGCAAAATATTTTTATATATTAATAGAAATGTATCTATTGATTAAGTATTATATCATCATCATCATCATCATTTGCCAGCAAGGCTCTTACTCGCTGTGGGCATGGGCCTTACCAAACTCACAAAAAACAAAAAGGAACCTGAGTCTCACACGTGACGTGAGGGCTCCCCTTTCGTGTCCACACCGGCGGGGACCCAAGCCGTCTTGGTATGCGGTTTTTTGTAAAGAGTTTCCCTCTTTTGGCCATTGCTGGCATTGGACGTACATCTTCTACGTATCGGATTTTACCCTCTCGACTGTGTCCAGGCATGTAGGAGGGGGTTTGTCTCAGTATTCGTCTATTCTCTTCTCTAAGGCGTTATCTGCTTATAACGAGTCAAATATACGATCATATAAATATAATTTATTTTTATAAATCTGATCGGTGCCGGCGGCAGTGTTACTCTGCAGTGTAGTACAAGAGTGCTGTCAGCTTGTCAACGCTGCCTGCTTGTTAGCGCTGCCGGCGTCGTCTATTGGACGGATGCTGGCCGGTAGCGGAATGCGGGGGGGAGGGTCTCGCCGCTATGCGCCTTGTCGCACTGCGACTCAATGCAGTCATACTGACTCACAGCTTATTTGATCCACGAACCGCTTGACGCTTTATTATTGATATTGTTTTACATCGACCGGTTTTATCCGGAAAATATGAGGAAAGTCAACAAGTTAGGCATATGGCTACCACATAATCTCGAAATAAGGCAGACCGAATGTCGATTGTGTATTTGGTGGGATCGTCGAGGAATAATCCACCACGAGCTGATAAAGCGCAACGAAACAATTACTGCCCATACATACGTTCGGCAGCTCCAAAAAGTCCATAAAAAACTACTAGAAAAGCGTCCTGCACTCGTCAATCGGCAAGGCGTTATCCTGTTACACTATAACGCCAAACCACACACGGCAAAAGCGACTCAAGAAAAAAATCTGGGACTCAACCCAGATCTTGCTCTCACAGACTACCTACCACCTTTTCTGTTCCTTACAGATTTTTTTAAATGGAAAAACTTTCATTAATGATAATAACTAAGTCAATAAGGTCCTTAATACTTTCTTTCAGTCCAAACCCACCAAATTTTATGAGAAGGGGATCGATGAGTTACCAATAAGATGGAAGAAGGTTATATATTACAGTGGTGAATACACAATACATACAAATTTTTTAAAGCATAATAAAAGTATGATAAAAAATCGGAAGTTATTTATGAGTCAGCCTAATAGGTATATATATATATATCTATTATTTTAATTATAAATTAGCAAATAAAATGTTAGATAATATAAATCATTAGTGCAAAATTTAAATTAGAATAGTTTCCTTAATTGCTTTATTGATAACGAATGAACCTTTTTATTTAATGTTAATAATAATAAAATTGTAGTTTTCTTCGATATTGATCGTATTATTTATTTATAAAGATAACAGCTTTCATGAAAATCCAAAATTGATCTCTTCAAATTTTATTACGATTAATCCAAAATTGAGTGGATAATTTTGGAATCAATCTCTCATCAAGCATTTGAATGATATTTAATCCTTTCCTCTTTTTATACAAATTTATTACAAGAGATATTCATTGGAAAAATGAATGAAATGCACTTATAGGGTTTGATCTGAATAAATAAAAAAAAACTCGGTACAAGTTGTTTGCTTAAAACTATTTTGGGCCAATACGTCTCCCCACAGGGTAGAAAAGGTTAACAATTAAGTAGTCACTTAAAGACTTTTTTGTTGATAAAATCATAATCATATTTTATCACCTTGCCTTGTCAAAATTTATTGAAACGTCATTTTTACCACAAAAAATCATAACTATTTTATAAATCAAGATATTGAGCTCAAAATTGAATTACTTGAACTTAAACATTTATTGGATAGTTAAAACAAAAAAAATATTTTTATCTTACAGCAAGGATCACTAATTTTTTTGGAAAGGGGCCATAATTTTTATTATCTACAAAAGCAGTATTTATATCCGAATGTTGAGGTACGTCATAAAAAAGTGAGAAGAATTACGATATAAATTTTTCAACTTGACGTTTTTTTAAAAAAATGGATTGTTCTTAGAATCAAAATAGTTATTCATGATATGCTTAATAATTTGGTCAATATTTTGGATTGTTTAACCAAGCAATTGTAGACAACAAAGGGCAATAATTATTTATAATATTTATTACTTAACATTAACATTTAATATATTAAATTAATATAATAATTATTAAAATAATTAAAAATGTTCTTAATAATTGAATGTATTGATTAGAAAACCTCAATTGAAAATAACACAGAACAAATAAAGGAAGAAGATAATATGATTAGATAATAAATTATAGATATTGATCAGTTACTGTAATAAATGCAATAACTTTAATTTAAATTCGCAGAACGATTTAAGATATATAATCTATTCGATTGAGATACAATTGTATAATATTTTGTTTAATTAAACCAATATTTGTTTTCCATATTTATTTTATAATTATATGATTATATAAAAATAAATAATTTTCTTTATACAAAATTTATATAACATGGCGAAATCCTTTAAAGCTCCAAATATTCGTATACATATATAATATTTCTCGAACAAACATTTTTCAATTATTCGCTTAATAAATGAGCTTTTAAGCTCATGTTGGATTTAAGCATATTTTTCAACATATTAAATGTAAACATTGAGTAAGCAGTACGTTTGAAATTCATGCCCTGGGGATTTGAAATTTGATGCCGAGTTTGGCGAGGGTCGTTCTAAAAAAACACACACAAAAATTACAAGTCAGTTAGTTTTACTGATACGTGGTCGTTTCGGTTAGGCTGAATAATAGATAGGTACACGGTGGCGTTAATTATTGTGGTTGTGACGAGGGTTAATACAATGGTTTCGTATACGAAGAACCAGTGTCCGGTTTGTTTGTCGTAAAATTAAGCATGGAGCCTAAAATCCCAGATGGAACCTAATTTAATTTCGCATATATAAATAAAAAAAATAATTGCGACAATTTCTGTGGCTCTCAAACTGTTTATAGATTCAATTGTAGTAGCCGACAACTAGTTTCTAGCTGTAAACTTGTTGTTTACAGTCTGCTAATGCTCTTAGTTTAATTTGGTTTCAGATAGGATTATGAGATTTGCTCCAGTGTGCCCAGCGGGAATTAAACTGAATCGGCTATAAAAGCAAGTGTATTATGCAAAATGCATAAGCAATGCATTATATAATATTAATAATAATATATTATAAAGACGCATTTAATTTAAAAATATTTTTTAATTAATCTGAGAGCGATATTTGCGACTAATTTATTATCGACATTAATTGCGACATCTTTATATAGCAATATAATAACACTTTTCGAACAGTTAAAAATAAATACTAATAAGAGTTATAACTCTGTTAAATTATGAAACCTCCAATTAAAACATACAATGGCGAAACCATTTATTGCTGAAATTTATTTATAAATCATAAAATTTAAGTTTTTCTTCAAAGCTCGCATAAACAAACAGCAAAGAATATTCTAATTAAAGAATTTAATATCAAATATTAAATGCAATCCATAGCCAAAAATACATTAAATTATTATTACATAATATTTGATAAACATTTCAACATAAGTTTCCCGGTTTCATTGTCCGAATTAATATTATGGAATTGGGGCACTGCTCCGCAATTTAATAAAATTTATTTAATAAAATATTTCCAGTTAAAATATGCGATATAAAGTCGTGAATTTCGTATGGAAATTGCGGCATATTTTTTTGCGGGGAAAAAAATAAGAGATATCGATTTAATTATTCAGATAGCCTAGAATTTATACAATTTTATGCGATGTATAAGATGTGGCGTAGCGTAAACATGATTTTCATTTAGATAAATATATGCGCAGAATTTTAAGCTTTAGACTACGCCCAATTGTGGTTTGAATTGTGCTCTCACTAACTAGTCAGTTATTTTCAATGCTATCTTTATCAGGTTTCATTAATGGCTTTCCTTTAAATGTAATTTGATGAATATTCGAAGCTTTAAAGAGTCTTTTAAATCACTTTAAAAAATCTTTACATTGGCAAATTGATATATCGACAAAATCATTTAACAATGTTTTAATTTTATTATATAGTTAACAAATATCTAATTTATTAAGTATCATATAATTGCTGAAACAGATTTAATTTAATAGATAATAAATTTGATATAACATTTCTACCTTTGTATTCTTATTATCTTTAGTTATGAATAAATTATCAGTTGGTTATTAGCTTAGAAAATATGTTCATTGTTCGTTTATTTACAGGGCAATTGACGTAAAAAGTATAAAAAAATGAGTCATCATTAGGTTTATATGAACCTATTGGTTATATGATGTATTATTACATTTTTTTTTTAAATTTTAATCAGTGTCAGTGAGAATAAATGGATAAATAATAGTAATTTCTATATTAAAATTTTTAAATATCTTATTTAATATATAGCTTTATTTAACATTATAAAAAAATATAATCTATTTTTGTAAAAACATTGAATATTAATTTTACAATGCCCAAGAAAAAATTAAAGAAGTTTGTAGTTCTTTGAATTAAAAAATAACAATTAAGAAGCCACAAATAAATCCACCAAATATCACTGATTACTTATAGAGGCTAATCTCGGGAGAAAAATACTCAGGCATTAATAGGTTATGATAGAGTTTTTTTTTCCGATAATGATATTGCTTAATAAAGGCAGATGTTTCAGCGAATACTTAGTTTTTCTAACTAGAAAAATAGCTCAAGAGCTATGAGAAAAATTTCCTGTTGCAAATACCCTACATATTAATTGCGTCGTAAGACTTTATATTTTAAAGTCTATTGAAAAGTAATTGTTATATTTATTTATATTATATTTATTATGGACAATTTTTTAACTTAAACGATTAATGAAAGAAATATTTTTTTTCTTTTTTTTATTATTTAACTACAAACTTTAAAGCGCCCAAGCTAGTACAAATCGAGTTTTTTTACTTTGTTGAGCATATACTATAATTGTGTCTAAGTTGTCCTCATCAAATATATGTACCTGAGCTTTACTCGATCTTCAAAGCGCTTATAAAATGCTATTTCAGGTATAGCTTTTCGGTCTTTTGTCATTTCTCCCTTTATCTTGTTAATGTTGTCTAAATGTCATTCTTTTATGTTTTTTTTTCATCTTCAGTAATAGAAAGCAGTCGTAAGGGTCTGGTGATTATGATCATGTCTGGTGATTACGGAGGCTGTTGTTTTTATTTAAAAATTCTTTTCGTATTAAAAATTTTTCCACGTAAAACTTGAATAACACATAAAGGGACCAATTAAGTAAGCATCCATTATGACCATCTATGTAGAGATACGTCAAGGACAAATGTATCTACTAATACAATAAAATAATTGTGACTATTTTTATTACAAAACTAGTATTTTTTTTCCTATTCTATAAATTCACAAATTGATAAATGATTAAAAAAAATATTCATTACATTTGAATATAAAATTGTATTTGCTATTAAATAATAATAAAATATTTTAGCTATACATATACGATTTTAATAGCAAAATATAAAACAAATAGTTGAAAAACAAGAAGATATTGATTTTCGGAAACTGGTTTTGCTGTCCCTAATCTACCGTAAGAAATAGTTTTCCCTGAGTCCCGATAATGTAATGGCGAGTCGTAAAAAGGTTTTTGCCACCTCGCTGCTCTCTACCAATTTTTAAAAACATTTTAAAACAATTTTATTAAATATAAAAAGAATTTATAGTATTCGATAAAATGTTTTTTACTTGCAAATCATATGATTCATATTTAATAATTAAAAAAATTGGAGATAAAAAAATGATTTAGCATAGACATTTGTAAAAATTGAATAATAATAAAAATATCGGCATTAATGATTGTTTTTTTTTTAATAACACAATACTTTCATCTGATATGTGTGTGAGTAAAAACTTAAATAAGATGTATTTATTCTGCTGCGGAGGTTTTTTCAAGGGGATGGAGTACAGCCACAAGACACGCCATCATCAAAAATTATATTTTTTCATATTATATTTCGCGGAAAAAAATATATAACAATATACGTAGAAGACGCCGTGTCTCTCAGATGAATGTGTTTGTGTCTGCCGGTGTAATTGGTACATTTCTTCGAATGTAACCGGAATGACAATGATAAGAGAAGGCTTTTATTCCGAATTAAATTGACAGAGAATGATAGCGGAAAAAAATGTTTTGTCGCAATATCGCCGAAACGGAAAAAATAAAAAGGGATTCCCTGCTTTTTTTTATTCTTTGGCTCCTCGTGCTAACAAAAAGGCATTCAAGACATGACAGGATAGCACCCAAAAAATATAAATTGGAACGGGGATTGGATGGGGTGGATGGGGCGGGGGACGGCTATGGGGGCATGTTAATCAATCGGAGACGTGCTGTTGATTTAATTGAAATATTCATGGCGATTATTGCTGATTTAATTCAATCAATTTAAATAATAAAAAAAAAAAGATTTATAAAACATCAGACAGATTGGTTCAAAGCCGATCGACAGATTTCATTAATTTCATGTTGAGCTTTGATAAAAAAAAATCAATTGATATTTTGACAGACACTTCCTGTATAACTATTGATCTAAGAAACATCTATTAAAAATATTTTATTTAATAAAGTACATTTTTTATTACCCGGAAGCTTTTTTTTCATACTAAAGATAATACATAAAACATAAAGGGTGGCAAGGAAGTACTTCGTCCACAAAACGCGGAAAAATCCGTTAACCCTGAGGATTGAGAAGCGTTCGTACGCCTCCGAAGAGAGTACAAAGCGACGGTTCATCGTGACCATCATAATTACGTGTTGTCATATGAATAACATTGGTTCATAATTCTTTCGGGATTTTATTAAATACAAAACGGTTAGAACTCTGTAACCAAGCAGATTCCTTGACCTCTACTTTCTGTTTTCTATCAGTATTCAACATCCCAGGATCTCATACTAACTTCGATATTAGCTTAAGGTCATCCAATTATCAAAATATCAAGATATCAGAGCCTCTTCGACATATTTTTGACTTTCTTTGAAGTCGCTCCTATTTTCAAAAAGTTGATAAATCTAATATTAGTAATTATAGGCTATCCGGAACTGCCAAGATGTTTGAGATAATTCTACACAAGAGCATATTTCATCACGCAAAGAGAAGACTCATCGATAAACAGCATGGATTTCGGCTCAACAGTTACTGGTTTGCTTAGCTTTTCAAACTATATGTCTAAGTCACTAGATTAGGGGGATCCAGGTCGGCGTTATCTATAGCGACTTCGAAAAGGCGTTTGATAAAGTCGATCACACTAAACTCATTTCTAAATTAATTAATTTTGGATTTACAATCTCTTTTTTCGCCACTTTCGATGCAACTTCGGGAATCCCACAGGGTTCTAATTTAGGACCATTATTATTCGTTATATTTATAAACGACGTACATCATGACCTTTCTTTTAATTTTAATAGGTGATGCCCTTTCGCTGCAGCTGAACATTAATTCGTTGCTCGAATGGGCGTCTAATAATCGTCTTCCGTTTAGTGTTGGGAAATATCAGGAAATTACATTACAAGATCTAAAGAATTTCTAACCTTTGATTACATGCTTGGAAACGTAACTTTTTCCAAGTAACCGTCAATTTAAGATCTGAGAATTCTATTCGGCTCTAAATTAAGGTTCAATTCACATATATATGAAGTATGTAATAGAGCTTAAATAATAGTGTGCTTTGTCTTAGGAATTTTCATTATAAACATAGCACCTTAGTTATAAGGTTGCTAAACGATACATTGGTTCGGAGTTTACTTGAATCAGGATCTATCTTCTGAGCGTCATATGACGCTTCGAATGTCCCCAGGCTAAAGAAAATCCAAAAAATGTCTTAAGATATCTCTACATGAGGGAATTCGGATTTTACTTAGGCTTATACCCCAGTACATAGATTTAGAGTCGCCTTGGGTATGTAACTCTCGAGAAAAAGAGGACAATATACTTGGCAATGCACTTCTTCAAGCTTTTGGTTAGCACAATACATCTTCTGTCAAATATTAGTAGGACCCAAATGTAATGTCGTATTTTTTTAATGAAACTAAAACTCATATTTCTAATCATTCATTAAACCTAATTATAAAAAATAATTACCAATATTTTCTATGACCTTCTGCCATCTATCAGCCGATTTTATTTCATCTTTTGATTTAAAAAAAAAATCGTAATTAATGCTCTAATGAGCGAAAATGTTGATAATTGAATAGAACCAGATCTGAAGAATGAGCTGAATGCAATAAATCTGTCAAACCTAATGTTGCGACTCTTCTTTCTCCTTCAGTATATATCAGATACCGCGCCTCATGTGTTTGTTTCTCTCAGTCAACGCGTGGGGGACCCAAACGTCTTCTTTTTAAATATACCCCATTTTTTTAGGTATCTTTTAGTTGACGACCATGAAGTACCGGCTTGGCTCGATAATTCTTCGATACTGAAAAGTCGGATATTTTTCAACCCCTTCTTTCAGGGCTGCTTCATCCACTTCACGCAATATTGAGTTTTCAAATCGATATTGCCTGATTAAAATTTTTGAATCATCTTTGACATTTCCTGATGTTTAATGCGTCTCCATAAACATTGCACATTTTTTTTTTGTTGCCTCCGTTGCGTTTTTTTGGTGTGAAACTGAAACAGCATATATCTACGCAAATGTTCTTCCGAAGGACATGTCTCGGTCAATATTAAAGGGAGACGTAAAAAAATTTTTCTACGCAAAACGTAGATTGGGGACTTCTCACGACCCACAAAATATTCGTCACACGTCTTTCTCAGTCAAAGGACTGAAGAAAACTAATCTAAAACTATGCTTTCCGAAAATGCGACATTACATTTGGGTCCATCTAATATAATTTCAAGTCAACAATTGTATGGCAGTTATAAAAACTTATCGAACATATTTTATATTATAGATTATTAGGATATTTATTTATGAAACCTGATAAAATAAGACTTCTGATATTACACAGTGCGTAGTTTGTCAAATGATACGAATAAAAAAATGAACAATATATACATATGTTATAGATATGTCGAGTTTTGGGGGCCGAATCCTACTAGTGCACTTGTAAGATTTTCCTGCAAATGGTTTCATTGAACTTGGCTGGCTAGGCTTACCCCTCCATAAACCAAAACGGGTATAAAATATCATATTCGCTTACTTGATACGTCTACTGAAAACATGGAATTAAATTAAATTGCCAAAAATGGACATCAACGTCACTACTACGAGAGGTATTAGCACGATTATTATCGCAACTTTTATTATGTTCAGTGTACGTTTAATCCTTTGAACTTATTTAACCATGTCGAGGTGGCCTCG
>JAGXCT010033568.1:0-19785 GCA_022495035.1 Philopotamus ludificatus | reverse complement strand
GAGTCACAGCTAACATTAACCTTGTTGCGTAACAGCTTTCATTGTGAAGGACGTTTCCAAAGGAGAGGTCCCCTAGTAAGGAGAAAGAGGGAGCAAAAGTATTGAAACTAAATCGATTATCGACCTTCATTATTAGGGTTTTTCTTCTCAGGGTATATATATATACTTTGAGAGGATAAGGCCCTTACGCTCAGCAAGTGAGTGTCTCGTGGAGAGCAAATGATGACGATATGACTCAGGTTCCTTTCGCCTCGATTACTGTACAAGAGTCTGATAAAGCCCATACGCTCAGCGAATAAGTGTCTCGTCTCTTCTTCTTTAATCGGCACATTCATGACTGAGGATCGTGACTATTCTTGTTCTGAATCTTTTTGATTTGGCTCTCCAGGATTCTCTGCAATCTACGAGCACCTCCGCAACTACTACGGTGAAATCTATGAAGGTCGCTCCAGCGGGTCTTTGTACGTTTCCAAGCAGACTCTGCTCTAAACGTTTTTTTGTCTTTTTGGATATCCCCTTGTTTATCCAAAAATGTCGATAACCTTGACATCACATTTTTAGCCATCCCTATCCACCTTCTTAGTTCTGGCTCATAATTTATGTTACTCATAAGTAATGATCCGAGATATAGTAATTCTTGAATCCTCTCCAGATCCGGTAGATTAACAGATCTGGATAGCTGATTACTTCCGTCGACTATCATCAGTTTGGTTTCAATTTTAGCTTGTATCGTCTTATGTAGGTGGAATAGTGATTATTGGTAATTTATTATTCCATTTTTAAAACAATTCAGTATAAAAGTTATCCACAAATGTTTTCACATTATCGGTATTAGATGTTTATCGATCGACAGGTCTGAAGAGTAAAGAAGTTGTGTTAAATTGATCATGACACCACCAAATTATTTTCTTGCATGCTTTTTACCCAATAATTTAGCTACAACAAACACTTAATAATTTATTCTAACAAAAAAAAAATGATCTCAATATCAAAACAATGACATAATAAATATGATGCAGTGAAAATAACATACCATTTGACTTAATATATTTTTCTCATTTTATAGCATACGCCGCAGTTGCCGGATGATAGTATTTTAGAAATTAATACATCTTGGCGAGATGCTATATCAACAATCTTACCAGAAAATCTTCTCTATTTCACGGAACGTATTTCTCCTATTCTCCATACTAAACTTTTAGACGGGTATTAATTAAACATATTTTATATGTATAATTAAAAGGATTATTGCATTACACTTTTTTTTTTTAATAATTTCAGTGAAATTGGTCTAAAAAATGCAAATATTTTAATCAACATAACAATACAACTGATTTATGCGTGTATAGATGTTATCGAGGATACGAAGCCGGATATTTTGAATAATATTCTTACATCATTGTTGACGAATGATTCAAACGACGTTAAGTCAGATTTGTACAACATAACTTCGTTATCCGTATTAGCCGAAGTGCTCAACGGTAAATTCAGCTGTGCGCTTTTATCCGATTTACCGTTGTTAAAAGAATTGATTGATAAGAATGAAAATGGAAGTATACCGTCAGAGTTTTATAAAATACTCTCGTGGTTATTATACAAAACGGGGATTATGAAACAAATCGCTCCAGTGCTGCAAACTCACGTTGAAATTATTAAATTAAGCGATGATGAAAATAACGAAGCTACACCATTGGAATTGGGATTCATAAATAATTTAGTTGAAATTCTATACAACTTTACCGTCTTACAGACACTGTTTTCCGAATATAAAATGGTAAATCAATAAAATTTTATTACGATATGCGTAAAATATATGATTTTTTAATATGCAATTTATATCATTTTAGTGCACGGCGTTTTGTCAAATTGAAAGTTTTTATCATGACATTGAACAGGCAGTTGTGTCTATTTTCGGCGAGATATCTACGCCAATATATGACGATGTTTATAATACTCTGAAGCAAAAATCCGATACCGATGGATTGTATTGGGCGAAGTGCGTTCATGTACTCGATTTTAAATTGAATCGACACAAACAGTGTCTGACGGAAAAATTATTCGAAAACAAAGTCATCAAATTAGTGCAAACACTCGTCGAGCATAACAATCTCGACGTATTGCTCGGAAATAGATTCTATCATAATTTTCAGGTAAATTTTGATTATACATAAAACGATAACGGATGAATATTAATTCGTAATTATTATTACAGCCGTTGATATATGAAATGGATTCCTTCAATTTTGACGATATCGATTTAAAATTGAAAATGGCCGGAATTATATCGATAAGACATATATATTCGAGATATTCAATTTGCGGTGAAGAATCAAAGCTGAAACTGACGATCGACGATTTATTGAAAGCTCTACCGGCTCCAATCAATTATTTACCTATAATCACCGATGTGCATTTTCTGCATAAAAACCTTATGTTGTACGACACCGATATCAGCAAATCCGATTGGAATATGGTCTATTGCAATTCGGCGATCGTTAAATTTTTATCATTATCTGTAAAAAAATCCGGTTGGGATTTAAAATTCGACGAATGGGATTTCATAATGATTACCCTTTCGTCTCTGATCAATTCTCTTAGTCTTTCAAAACATTCGTGGACGACATTAAAGGTTTATTCGATTATATATTGTTAAATAATATATTTAATTATATGTTCAATATAACATTGTGGAATATTATAGGTGTCTACGTTGAGCTGTGCCGTGTTTGAATTGTATTCCACTGTTATTAAATTTGTGTCGTCTATACTGCCGGAGAGCGTGCGACGAGAACCCTCCGAAATCATCGTTCATTTGCTGGACGAATGGAGAGAATTGTTTTCTCCGGAGATACATAAACATCTTACTGAAATATTCATAGCAGTCAGCTGTAAGTTATTATATTTTAATTGCGATTATTGCGATATTTAAACTATTTAATGGTCAATGCGATATATTTCATATAGTGCTCCAGTCCAGCGATTTTAGAAACAATTAAAATTGCGTCTAAGGATGTTCACATGTGACATATGCATCTATATGGATCATTTATGGGTTCAGGATTGTCTAAACTAAGATCTATTAAAATTTTTAGACATTAGGTTCAATAATATATGTCAAATACATAATACAGTCAACCCTTCTATAACGTTCAGATAGAGACCACGCTATAGAAAAAAAACCCTATAGAAAGTTAGGCACCCATACAAAATTTGGGGTTAGGTTCTTTTAATCGTATTTTGCGATTTGAAGCAAATCAAACATTTGACCCATTTTTATATTTTCAATGACCTTGCACGTGTTTAGTTAGATAACAACAGCTCGTGCCTATAGGTGCGAGGGGGTATTGACCTAGCATATTTCTTCCAGTTTTTTAATTCGCAACAGATGTGCTAGGGGAGTTCAAAGGAACAGTTATTTAGTTAATTATTTTAAAATGCTTTAGCATATGATGAATAAATAATAAAAAGGTATATATAAATTATGAAACTTTTTCGGAAATATGTTTTATTTAGATACATATTAATATAAAATAAAAATATATTAAAAACAAACAATAATTGAAGTAATAAAAAAATGGTGAACATTTTAAATTGGGTATTATGCATAAATTATGCATTTAATTATTGTCAGTCATTTAATATCATGTTCCATTGAGAATTTTTTAATACCAGTTTCTCAATTTATAAAAAATTAGGATGATTGAAAACTCCTTTCACAAATACATAATGCCTTAAAAATCGTATGCATGGATTTACTTGATCATAATTTGTTCCACAAGTAGAAAAATATTTTCTTACTGTATTGTGATAAATATATCTGGAAAGTTTTCGACGGTGATTAACTTGAAAATATTGCGTTTTGAACGCTATACAAAAAACCGCCGTAAATGCTATAGAAAAAAACGCTATAGGAGGGTTGACTGTATTAGTTTACATATTGAAAAAATCTTTATTTTCAACTAAAAACATCACGATTAATCAATGAGATGTCAACGTTTGAGTGGTAATTGTCTCATTTTACGTCGAATCTTCATAATTAATTGAATTATATTTTCATAGTTGTCCTGGAAGATCACGTCACTGCCATGAATATCTTTCTACATTCGTATAACCTTTAACAGATACCAACTCTCCCACATGTAATATAAAAAGCATCCCCAGACCATTAAACTAAGGTCTTCTTCTTCAGGTGCCTTATCCGTTTTCAGACATAAGCGATTTACATGTCCTTGTTTTTTTCTCTATTTAATTGTCTGTTTATGGTGAGCTGAAACAATTCTAGAGCTCCTAATCCGAGGATAGGATCCTAATAGATGTTTGACTATTTTCTGAATATCTCTCCACAGGTTTTCATCACTGTCCCATAAACCCTTAAAACCACTAAAAAAACTTACATTATTATGTCCCGTATGCGAATGACTCAAACTCGGATTTACTTACGAGACTTATGGATGATATTTCTGTAAAGGAATGGACACATTTCTATCGAAATAACTTTTATACAAAGCATCCACCACATGTCACACTGGCGTGACAACAGCGATTAGAGGATTAATCCATATCTCCAGACAGTCTCAAAATATGTGGACAGATCACATCTAAGTTCCATTTCATCTTTTAAACGATTTTCTAAAATTATTTGTATCAGCATTTAATCTTTTCTTATTTATTAGGTGTACCCAGAATTAATATCATATCTTATCACTAAAACTCAATCCCAACTTTTCGTACAAAATAATTTCCATTATTATCTTTGACTGTATGTCATCTATTTATTAAATCATAAATCCCTATTTTATAAAATACTCGGAAAGGGCCGATTCTATCTCGTTCACTGTTTTAAATTTTTTGTATTTCAGAAAAATGTTCTATCGACCGAAACAGATGGTAATCCAAAGGTGCCAGATCTCGTGGATATGGTGGATGCTTTGAATTTTTACTATATTTTTCATACATCTTTGAGCAGTAGATTCGCCGATCGTATTAGATAATTCGCCGATACTCATCGTTGGCTTTGATTCGATTTTTATTTTCAAAGCCACTTTATTCGCTCGACTACGCCGTCCTCTTCCAGATTCATTTTACAAATCAATGTTTCCAGAATTATTTTTTTTTAACCAACGTCGGCATTTACTCACATCCAATATCACCATAAATAGCACAAATATTATTATCTACTAAACTACGAAACTATCAGCATTCAACTCCGCAAATGTTGTTCTAACGGACAATGTCCCCCATTATCGCTAGACTTGAGGAAAGGGATATTTTTTATCACAAAACACTATTCGAATACCTTATATACCAGTTTTATACCACTCATTCGTCAAAAAAGAGTATTTTTTTTATATATAATCCACATTTATTTTGCATTTCTAGCTAATTGCATCGCTTCACGTTTAACATTGACGTCGTCGACAATATATTTTATCAAGTCTTTCGACGAGGCAATGCAAGAGTTTGATCTCAAATATCTTGAGAGCACTACTGCAAAATCGTCCGGACATACTTCAGTAAATATAATGCAAAAATGTCTCGACATAATGGCATCGACGAATCATCACATTTTAAAGTTCATGTCGAGTAACATTTTAAAATTATTGACACCTTCTCTAATCAACAGCGATAGTAAGTAACGTTTCTCTCTCCGGCTCTATTCAAACCGACCTTCAAGTATGCCTCTCGTTTTAATTTGAATTTTAGAAGCGGAAGGTGATAAATCAAATGCGTCCGGTGACGTTCCAGCTTCTGAGCCCATCGTTCTATCTGTCCACACCATTGAACCGACTCTTATATACCTTCAGGGTTGTGTCGAAGGCATCTTAGACCAATATAAGTAACTATCGATGTTTATAATTTACCTATAATTTTAAAATCAATTTATCGACGATTGTATTCATTTTTAGAGTTGGATTAAATTATTGTGTATTGCTACCGCACAAAGATAGCCACAGCATCATACTCGGTTACCTTTTAATTTGGGAAGTATTATTAGACATCGCTCAAGAGTCTACTGCGTATCTTCAACACGAATATTCTGAATTTTTCAGGTTTATTATTTATAATATATTACGATATAAATATCAATATATATATATTATTTATAATTGTGCACGTTTTAGACAAGGCGAATACGTCGATCAGCTATTAAAAGTATTATTCCGACTTCTGCCTGAAGAACTCGCTGAACAGTCTTCGTCTATAATCACTTCCAAATATTTCAAATCTTCGTTAAAATCGTTTCATACAGGTTTATTATCGATTTTTAATATATTTTTGATATGAAATCATGAAATATTACGGTTATTTGTTATTTTTTTTATTTAGATCCACTCACGTCGAATTCAATCAGCGGATTAGCGTGCCAAAGTCTGCTGAAATGTTTGCAAGGAGGTTGGCTGGGGGCGCTCGTTCGTAATTGGTGGGGCTCTCTACCGACACGCACGTCCCAATTTGTCGAACAGATCGTTCGTACGCACGTATCACCGATTTTGATAAGTAATCAAATCAGCGGTGTCATAAAAAATCAGAGCAAAATTCCGAATATCGAGGTTCAATAAAAATTAATTATATTCGATACCGTATTAATTGATTTTGTTATTAAATTTCATAATAATTAACGTTTCAGATTAGTATTCATAATTCCGTCAATGAAATCGTCTGCATATACGTGATAGAAGATTTAAAAATGGGTTTAACTATACAGCTGTGCAATAATCATCCACTCAACAAGCCCAACGTTGTATCCAGCGGTACTCCGCTAAATAACATGGCGTGGCTCTCTATGTACCTCTCTCATCAGGTAAATTATACATATATATTAATATTAATAAGATGTTAATGACGGAAAATTATATATAAATGTTATATTTGCAGAACGGTTCAATTTATCAAGCCATAAAGATGTGGGCAAATGCTGTACAGAAAAAAGTTGAAAGCACACCCGTATGCTATGTCTGTTATTGCAGATTGCATCCTACAACCGGACAGCTTCCGAAAATGTTCTGTCAAACGTGTAAAAATAAATTTCACAACGCCTGTTTGCACCGATGGTTCAGTACAAGTGGAAAAACAACGTGTCCAATGTGTCGGAATGTATTTAACGTATAACTTAGCGATGCACCATTAGGAAAAATAAATTTTATCTTTGACTTTGAAGTACATATTGTAAATAAATTACATTTTTTTATTAATATGTCTGTATTTATTTATGCAATCATTGCAAATTAACCCTTTCACCACCGATCCTTTTCCGTAAACATTGGAGTTATGCCGATTGATGCGTCATTGGTCAAGTAAAGCATGTTGCACGCTTGTATTTATATTGTAGAGCATGACAATAAATGGACCGAGTGAGATGCAGAGAACAACCAGTAGCTCGCCATCAACGGGAGTTACCTGTAGTCATTCGACTCCTCTGATATTTTTTTTTACAAAACGAAAATACTATATTTATGCAGATATGACGCAAGAAGAAGAAAAGTAGACGGTAGCCAATATAGCCAGTAGCGAATTTCCCCTTGAGGCCTCAAAGTTCACCTCTCAAAACGATTTTTTTTCAATGCAAAGTATTTAGCAGTATTCCCCAAATAGAATTGGCAAATGAATAACACCAACTCTGGCATGTTTTTCAGGATCTATTGGTCATAATTCGAAACATATGTACCAACTGTTCCGCAGACTATGATACATGGGTGCTTGAGCGTAGCTACCTTAAGGCAAAACAAAGCAAGGTATCGGAGCCCTCAACACAATCCCCTGAATTTTTCTAAAAATGATAGATATTTATAACACGAGATCAATATCAATCATCAAGAAGCCATAAAAATTAAAATATTTAAATTTTGTTTTTCTTTCTGTCTTTTTGCATAAATTGAGTGAAAAACCTGCGCGTATAATGCACATTATAGGGTGATGGGGTAGGTAAAATATTTTGATGGCGGGGTCTCAATATTGTATAGCGCTTGGGGCCTTTCCTGTAAATCCGAGATGATTCAGCTATGGGCTAGTGGATCTCGAATTTACATTCAAATTTTAACAGTTGGAATTCCTGAAATCGCACTGTGAGCGGAGCTGGGACGCTCCGAGCTGAAATTTCGAGAGAATCGTGGCATTTATACGACATTGGCGTAGTTTCTTAAGGGTTTTTTAGATTTTTTAAATTGTTTCAGTATATGTAAACTAATTTAGAACTTTTGCATCCAACTGCATTCAAACTTTTGCGAAATTGCGATCATTTTTGTAACTAAATGTCTTTGGTATTGGCGCCTTGGGCCTTTAGGTGGCCTCGAAGTTCAGCTTTCTTCACTTCCTGGATGAGATTTTCAGTTTTCAGACAAACTTTTTTTTCGTTGCGTGCCTCCATTTGGCTGAGGTTATCAGATTTGTGCAAAAGATTTCAATTTTCCGAATAAATTGTGATTTAATATATTCACTTATCACAGCCAGACAATCGTCAACAATTTGTCACTCCGTGAGTAATTGCGTAATTAATTTAGGGAGGAAGCGCGTTTTTAAAAAATATAGGGGGGTTTCCGACAAAATTTTGAAACCCCTGGTGTAGACCATAGGTCATCACTCTATCTTGGAATTAAAACAATTCGAATAAATAAATTATAAAGGTGATTATTGCAAAAAAATAACGACATATAAATGCACGTGCTTACTATTATTAGTGAATAATATTAGAGACATGTAAAATTACATTACTTGGATGAGCCTTGTGTTTTTCCATTAATTTTTCTCTATTTGATTCTACTTTTGTCAGCGGCTACCGAAAATCTCCGCGGCCAACTATTTCCAGTCGTCTCTTTTTTATTTTAAAGACTTAAATCCAAATTCTACCAAGTATGATCACGGAAATACAATCAAAAATTTTCTAACCATCTCAGAAGTGACATAATCTGAATTGTTTACTCGACGAAATAAAATAATAATTTATAATAAATAACTATTTTATTTTCGTATGTATTACAAAAAACATTAATGATAACATAATCAAAAATTTACAATATTAAATATAATATAGAGCAGACAGTATTCAATCATCATCCTCTTCAAATAAATGTTCTAATTTTAATTCAGACTTCTTCGAATCTGCACTTTTTGAAAATTGTTTCGGTGGTTTATTACATTTTTTTTGACCAACAACATATTCTGGTAATATAATTTTGGAATTAACATATAAACTTTTTTCATTGCTGTCTATTTGTATGTCACTGCTCTCAGATGATTCTCTAATGGGTAATTTAAAAGCGATTTTTGCTGGCACATCTTCTATTTGATCGTCCATGGCGTCTAATGAAGTTTTAGATATTTCTATTTCTCGTTGACACGCAGCTGCAGCTTCGGCGTTTGTTTTTTCAGTGACCTCTTGAACGTCCTCCATATTATAATATGTCCATTTGTCCAAGTTTCTTTGAAAGCTTTTGGCTCTCGTTGCCAAACACTGTGTTATGGGAATATCGGGTCGCGTAAATAGACTTTTTCGACCTCTGAATTGTTTTGTCTCGTGACGCATCTTCCTGGAGTTTATCGAGTTAGAACGCACATTGGATCGTGGCTCTGGAATTTTAAATAAATCCCGTGGTTTATTTAAAACTTGCGATTCTGCCACATTCAAGCAATCGAACAAAGCCTGTCTTCTATCTGAGAATGTTGACATTTTAACTAAAATATAAATGAAAAGGTTTAGGTTATTTCAAATGTAATTT
This sequence comes from Philopotamus ludificatus, assembly GCA_022495035.1. Classification (NCBI taxonomy): domain Eukaryota; kingdom Metazoa; phylum Arthropoda; class Insecta; order Trichoptera; family Philopotamidae; genus Philopotamus; species Philopotamus ludificatus. Next base: position 10,072 of record JAGXCT010033568.1, on the reverse strand, counting down.
CGACATTGACAAAATTAAACAAAAAAGTACACAAGTTATCTTCTACGATCAAAATACAACCAGACGCAACACAATGGCCTATCTGTCAAACATTCATGCGTTTTTATTTAGATCCAAAGCCGTATTTTTTTGACCATTATCAAACTTTTATCAATTTTTAATAATTTACTGTAAATTTTACAACTCATATTTATTGGTCATATAAATATATTCAAGTTGTATAATATAAGCTATAATAAATATGAAATAAAATTATAAATGTATTGACAGAAGAGTGCAGATCGTACAATGGCGCCGCGGTAAAGTTGGCAGCAGTGCAATTTAGGCCATGCTCCGCATGCTGTTAGAGTTGGGTGTTTCTCTGGTTGGACTGCTGCTTTTGCTGGTGTTCCTTGCTGCTCTCGGTATGCTACAGTCTGAACACTCCCCTAATCTCTGTTTTCCATATGAACTAGCGGAATTTCCGCTGTGCTAATCAGTAGTCTACAATATTGACGTTTCATTTTCGATTAGAAAAATGCTTAGATCCTAAATTGATAATAATGTGAACATAAACGAGTTAACCTCAAAAAGTTATGAATTCAAAAATGATTTTGTTTGAATGTTTTAAGGTTATGGACATATATGGAAATCATTCTATAATTTATTGGTTAATTTCTATATTATGCAATAATACTGTTTAATAGTCATAAAAAATCGATCATTTGATAGTCATAAATTATGATTACTTTTCTAGGATGGTACATAATCTGGAAGTGCTTCTTGTCCAAATTTAAATTTATGCATGAGTTGTTAGGCGGTACTGGTGAAGGCGAAGGCGAAGGCGATAATTCATTGCCGAGCACGTCAAACTCTAAAGAAGGACGGGGGCGAAGTAAAAAATCTCGCAAAGAATAATCATTTTCAAATCAAATGTAACTGATGAAAGATATCTTTTATTAAATAAGCAAAAAAAAATGTAAAATTATATTTTATTTCCTTTCAGAAGATAAATATTAATAATCCAAGATGAATATCCGCTGTGCACGCCCCGATGACCTGATGAATATGCAGCATTGCAATCTTTTATGTCTACCCGAAAATTATCAAATGAAATATTATTTTTATCACGGTCTATCATGGCCACAACTGAGTTATGTGGCCGAAGATGAAAATGGCCACATCGTAGGTGAGTTCATTTATTTTATTAACGCACTAATACATCGTTAAAATTGCCCGGATACCCTTTATAAAAAAAAATGCATATAAAGACGGGTTGGGACACTGTGGAATGAACAAAAAAGGGGCTGTCGACTTTCAATAGAGAGCTTGGAAACACTATCACTCGGCAGTGGATGGACTAAATGCTGGCAAATGCAGATATATTATAATCGATGACTAAAATTGTAGGATATGTATTGGCCAAAATGGAAGAAGACGGAGAAGATAATAAACACGGACACATCACATCATTGGCTGTTAAACGATCTCATCGCCGACTAGGTCTCGCTCAAAAACTAATGAATCAAGCTTCTCAGGCTATGGTTGAATGTTTTCAGGTATTATTATTTTTCTTATACATCTATTATTTTATATGTTGACGATAACTATGACTTTTTTTATTTAAGGCTAAATATGTATCACTTCACGTCAGAAAGAGCAATAGGGCAGCCCTCAACTTATATACCAATTCATTGCATTTTAAAATAATGGATATTGAACCCAAATACTATGCCGATGGAGAAGATGCATATTCTATGCAGAGAGATTTGAGTACTTTCCCATCAGATAGCGAAGATATTGAAATAAAATCTGAATCCGCCATAATTTCGCAATGTTAAATCCGCACCACCAAGAAGAATTTTGACAAAGATTGTTGCAAATTGTGGAGAAACGATTTTCACTGATAATGTATTCCATTGTAACATAGTTATATTAATATATTTGCATTTCAATGCAAGCTGAGGAATATGTAATAAAGATTTTTTAATCCAAACATAATTTTTTATTTAACCAATCTGTCACGGCGGCTCGAAAGCAACCGCGTCAACCAAAGGGGGTATATTTATAATGGAAAATAAACCTAAAGCATATCAAAATATTGATGAATTCTTATTTTTTTTAAAAAAAATATGGATTATTCTAAGAATATAAATAGTTATTCATGATATGCTCCATAATTTGATAAGAAAATTTTACTGGTCGACAGAAATGTTGACATTTTTTAATCTACAGCAAACCAACCCGGAAAATTAAGTGACTTGCATGGATGAACAAAGCAAGATGGTTGAAATCATCTCAATCTCGTAAGACTTGTAGCTAGGTGCATTATATATGTTTTGTCCTACTCTAGCCAAGGTTTCGCACTCTTGCCTAGTTCAGTCAAATCTCCAGAGAACTACACAAAGTATTGTCAAATGTCATTGAAATTATAAAGGAAATTCGACACAATGATGTACTCAATTCTCAAATATTTGAGGCACTTTGAAAAGGAATGGGTCCGGAGTATATTCATATCCTTCGTCTTGCTGAGGTGAGATGGATGTTAAAAGCAAAATATTGATCCGACTATTCATTCACCTATCAGGAAGAAGTCAAATTATTTTTCCAACAAATAATCCGAAATTGGAATTTTTTTTATCGAGAATAAATGGCTAGGAAAATTTGCATAGCTGGCAGATATTTTTTCCCTGTTAAATGAACTAGGCAGATCCTTGCAAGGACAGCTTTAGGATGCGTTCACACTACGAAGTAAAATGGTTGCATTTCAACACAAAATATTACTGTGGCAAACGCAGTTGGTTGAAGACGATCAGCAAATGTTTACGAATTTTGATTCGTTTGCGGGTGCGGTTTGGGTTGTCCGGACACCGAGAACGAACTAATATCCACGTAGCGCTTGCAACAGCCAAAATTCAATAAATCTTTCTAATTTATGGACTCTAAAATCTTTTAAGAGCTGAAAAGGATGATCCCGCACACTATCTCTTAAATCTTTGACGTTGAAGGTCACGTTCCAGATGTATTTCAATTTTTTTTGTTAGAAACCAAAAATTTATAGATGTCACGAAATGTAAAAATCCATAATTTTAATTTCAATATAGATCATTTAAATCTTCGTAGGTACGATGTTAACGTGTATACGGCCATAAAATATGTATGGATAATCGATTCAAATTAATTAGGTAATGGCGTAGAGACCGCTTCTAAAATCAGACAAATCAAGCAAATGGAATAATTAATATTTTCCTTAATAGTAAGTTCGTGCTCTTTGTATTGGCCAACTGGATTGCAAGCAATGCAAGCAACAATCGTTAATCATCAACATATCCAATTTACATTATGCCTTGAATTACGACAGTGAAAATTTTGAATACAAAATCATAATCTGTTATCAGAACAGTCGAGCATTGCTAAATTTAATGCATTGAATGAGTGGCAAATATTATTGCATGGTTTGTTGAACGATTCCATTTAATGTTTGCTAAACACTACTTGTTAAGATGTGCAGGAATTCCCCAATTACGACTTGATGAAGTTCAAAGTACAATGAGTAGGAAAAGGAAGCGAATAAGAAGATCGAGAAAATTTAAATGCCAAGCAATTAGGAATCGACTCTAGATAATTATAGTATGCTTTCAATCCCTTGGCATATAATATTTTTTTGTCTTTATAAATACAGTAGAATAAATACGCATAATTCGGATATGCGATTTTTGGGCGAAATCTCAAGGAAAGCAATTAAAGGAGCTAATACTAATTTACTTAATAAGTTTAGAGATATATATTATTTTTACAATTTCACCGTAAAATTCATTTATTTAGGCCAGGAATTGACGAAGACATTTTTTTTTGCCCCAAATGTGTCCTAATTAAGCGGAATAATTTTTGGGACCCTTAACACTACCCTTAACCCTTAACACTATGACTGCTAAACAAATATATATCGTTGTTTTTGCATTAGCAGGAATCATCTCAGCAAAATTAACGATTAATAATATTTTTTAACAGATCCGGCACGGCTCGAAACTAACCGCGTCGTTCGAAGGGGTCTATTTATAATGAAAAATAGACCCCAAGCATTTCAATTCATGATATAGATTTTTTTAAATGGATTATTCTATGAATTAAAATAGTTAAGTAATAATGATATGTTTTATAATTTGGTTGATATTTTGGATCAATATAATGCACACACACTCAGAGGACACGCCGCCGACAGTCCGACCTATGAGGTCTCGCAGCACGTGTCAGTAGTACGTCTCACCCGCACTTGACACTTTGTACCGGATACGATCGAGAAAAAACACCGTGTCCGTGACTACAAAAGCAAATATTGTTAATAAATAGTTTGTTAACCGATCCGGCTCGAAACCAAAGGCATCGGCCGATGGGGTATATTTTATTATGTAATGAATGTTTGACCCCAAACACTTCAAGTCAAGATATTGATAAATTCTTCATCAATATGTTGACTTGAATTTATCTGGGTTCCCAGATAGATCCCATCGGCACGGCTAGGTTAAACAAATAACTGTTGCAACAAAAGAACAAATATTGTATCATAGATAGAGATTAAAGAGTGAGTTGTGGAGACTGATTGAAAGGAAGAATTAAAAAAATTGATCACAAAAATGTTGTAAATAATATTATAGAAGCTTTAGCTAGACGGAAGGGAACAACTACAGGAAAGATATATAATACATTTTGGTATATTGATGAAATGACGTCATAAGTCGAGGTGTCATTGTATAGTGAAATTATGGAATTCCAAATGCATCATTGCAGAATTTTAATGGATATTTTCCGAGAACAACCAAAACCTAATTAAGGCAATTAGAAACGCATTGTGTAACGCACGATTAAGCTTTCAATGGATTTGGTGGCAAAATATTTGCAACATCCCATCAAAACAATACTGGGTCATACAAACGATTTCAATTTGTGTCTGCATTTTTTTTCCGCCGTATCGAATTATCATCACCACAATCATCGCCTGTCAAGGATTTGCACAGCACACAGATCTTGAACACGATACGATTTTTTTTAAGCGACACCCAACACCATCAGACACAATTAACCTCATAAACAAATCGCTGCAAAAATGAAATGCACGCGAAATGTCATCGCGACTTTATATAATATGCACTTAATTCGCGCGAGTTTATCGTGCGCTAAATACAATTGCTTCATTAACACACTGAGCACCGGTTCTTGTCCTCAAACGGTCTCGATTTTTATTAAAATTTATCTAGAACCCGAATTGGCCTTGATGTTGTACATGAAAAAAAATGGTATTGTGGTAATGGAGCGTTTTATTATGCGATCAAACAAACGCTACTGCGAGATCAGTGCGGCAAAAACAATGAGTAAAGTCTAATCGTTGGATTACATCTCGAGAGTAATTTTAATCGAGATTTAAGAGCGAGGCATAAAAACTGACAGTAAACCGAAGAAAATATCGCAAAAAATAAAAGTAAAAACATGTCGCGGGACAATAAAATAAAAACGAGCTTTGCGATCGAATAAAAAACATATTTTATTGATACGAACGTTCGAATCCCACAACGCAGCATCCAAACATAATCAAAGAGGCATAAATACCATTCGATTAAAACAGCTTTTTTTCCAAATATTATTCATCGGACTATCTCTGTGCTATCTCTATTATTGTACAGCCTGACTAATTTCTATAATTAACGGCGTAAAACTAGTTTTATCATTAAAACCCCGCTGGATGAAACGTGCTAAGTGATATAATGGATCTCGCTTGTAATTATCCAATTTGTAAGTCTCATCCATTCGTGATTTAACAAACAAGTGCATCTATTAAAACAAGCTATCGCTTATGGGAATTGAATTATACGCGAATTATAAAGCTATCAGACTAAATCATATTATCCTTGAAAGAAAATGCATACGGCACGCAGAATCGCCGCTATGCACTTTATTGCCCGAGTCCTGCAGAGTCTAAATGATCATCACTTGATTGAATTGGGTCAGGATTCAATTTGGTGATTCAATGCCGTGTATGTGTCAGTGTCAAATTCATATAAAAAACATGACTTATGCGCTTCAATAACGCATTAATCTTCTAATAAATCATGATTCACAATTCGGAATTGGCACCAGCTCTACAACAAAGGGAATCGCCGATGGTATCGACGAGGCACGTATCCAGCAGGTAGCTGGCCAACGTGACTGGAGCCCCACTCGTGCCAGAGGCCACCTGTTAAGTAAGGCCACTTATGTAATTATTTACCTTTTATGGTGTACCGCTCCGACTGAGATCATGGCTGCGTTAACCTAGAAATTAGGATCAGTTTATGGGGTGCTAACATTCGCCGATGACAATTACCGGACCGGAATGCGACCTTAGCGGGTATCCCAACCCCAATCGGCGGAATAGACGTCGGATCTGGTTCGGCAGATGCTGAAGAGGCGGTTGACGCGCACTATAAACCCGTTATGTTATGTGAAATTGAAGAGGAACAGACTGCGATGCCCTTTTTCGTGATTTCTTTCAAGTGCCGTCGTCAATAAATCGCTTAAAAATAATAATAAAAAAAATATATACAGAGAAACGCAGCATTTTATCAATGTCGATCTTCAGCTGCTCGCAAGGATGAAAGGGAATTGATTGGTCCAGAAGGAATCCTCTTAGTCGACCTTCTCGTAATGTTTCCAGTGACAGGTTATTGTTGTGCCATGTGGTCGAGAAAACGTTAAATTCGCTACAGGCACACATTATGAACACACAGAAAACCCGTGGCATTTCAACCACATATCCACGGCATCAATTTCTTATACTTCAGGACCATAGATTCCCAACTTTTTATGTAGAAATATTATTTTTTTACTTTAATCAAGATGATTAAAGCTTTTTAAATTCTATCTAAAATGTAATAAAATTACTATGTCTATATGTGACGCTTCGCCACTGTCACCGCACTGCTTATAAGCAGATAAATGCCCTTACAGGTGATGAGAACAAACGAATAATACCGAGACAAACCCTCCCTCACTTTGACTGACACCGTCGAGAGGTGCAAAACCTATACGTCATAGGAAGATATACGTCCAATGCCAGCAATGGCCAAGAGAGGAAACTTCTTACAAAACTGCATACCAAGATTTACCAACCCCCCGCGGTATGGATACCAGCAAGCCTCACGTCACGTGTGAGATCAACCTTTGGCCTCAACTACCATGCGAGAGTTTGGTAAGGCCCATGCCCTCAGCGAGTGAGAGCCTTGTGGCTGGCAAATGATGATGATGATGATGATGATTAAAGCTTTTTAAATTCTATCTAAAATGTAATAAAATTACAGTCATTACTATTATTCAATAAATCAATATAAGTTAGAAAAAAGGTAATAATTTTTTCATAATAAGATATATAGTGCATCTAGAAAAAGACTTTTATTTACATCCCGCCGTAGTTTAAAATGACTAGTACGACCCTTTCGCTAAAAGGCTTTCCCTAGATCTGATCTAAAACTAGTAATCATTTTCTATTCGCTTAACTCAGTGATTCCTAAAGTGTGAGCCAAATATTAAATTAAAGAATTTGGCAAATTTGTTGGAATTTCTAATTCTCGAAATCTTCGCCATCTTTTTGGGCTCGCTTTTCTCAAGAAGGTCAACAATTTTGAAAAGAATCTGATGTATCAAGGGAGCCGCGGAAAAATAGCTTTCATTTTAAGGGAGCCGTAAGCCGAAAAAGAATGGTAACCTCTAGCTTAACTAAAAGATCTGTCTTAGGCACAGTTTTTTTACGTTTTTCAGTTCCTAGAATATCTAATATGTTAAGAATTTATGCATCCTCTGAAACGTTAACCTTTTCTACTCTATAGGCCAAGAGAATTTTCAACAAAAAAATTGAAGGACGTTTTTTTCTATTTATTTATTTATAAAAATACCTTTTATTCAGATTATTTTCGGATACAGTCAGAGTAGAAAAGGTCTTTGCAAAATGCTCAACGAGATTTTAAATCTACATGTTTAACCTGGTCCAATGAAACAACGATTAGACATTAATGATAATGGAGAATCAAGACTAATATGTTTGTAACTAACATATGACGAGTGCAAGATGCGTGAAATCAATCAACCGCGGGGGTATGTAGCGACTCATATAAGATAACCGTTTCGCTCACACTGTTAATTACCCTATGAAGTTATCGGTGTATGTTTTTGGGTATATGCACTATTGCTGAACAGTCAACTATTCTATAGCGCTAAAATAGGCATCACGCTATAGAAACCCGCAGAAAATCATATACGTTGTTGTCAACCAAAGAGCTTTGCGTTGTATTTCGCACGGATATGTATTATATATTTATGAAATATGTAATTTGAGCTTGATAATTAGAGAATAAGTACAAAACGTCGATCTAGAAGGAAGCACTATAGGAGGGAATGCCCCACATGGCTTTATATGTCACGGAACGCTATGGGAGATAAGTGATATATTAAGTAAGTGTACAATTTTGTACAAATGTTTAATAATTTAACAATATTGCTACTAAGACGTGGATAAACGACATAGTTTCTCGAAATTTTACAGTATTTACGATTGGAATTTATATTAATCTAAATCCAGTAGACAAAGAGATTCCTGTGCCGCGATGCCGAGAGCAAATAGTCGACGTCTGGTATCCAGTCCCGAGATTCCTTCCCGCACGCCTTCACAGCATTCGACGCCAGAGGCAAAAACGGAGCGGAGGTGTTCGGTGTTGCCAGTTAATCAGATCTAGCAAGGAGCCAGACTCTGATACATCAGCCGGGCGCCCACGGTGCAATGGCCAAAATAAAAAGATTGTCAATAGATCATACGCGCGCCGAAGACATCTCGGTGAGGTTGAGCAAAGGATTGCGGCACACCACGCTCCAGTGGGTGATGTGTGAGGCCTTGCGCTCGTGTCACAACCGCATATTTTTACGGCCGAAAATCACTAGGAAACGCCACTGGCACGTAATAACATCTTGACCCAAGTGTTTGTTAATGCTTTTGCAAATTTTAGCGTCGTTCCGAGTCATGCGCCGCTGAGGATGAGTGAAAGACGGAATCACCAAACAACAACGGCTCAATTATTGTCGCATTTGATGGTAAATATATAACTGTGATAGAGAGCAATCAGACTGCGTGATACGTGGCCGGCCCACCAAGCCATGACATCTCAAAACTATTGTCTTTAATCAACGTACCTTCTATGTCTGTTGAGATGTCGGATGCTATCGAGGCACCGCATCAACTTTCTCGATCCATTTTTTTTTTATTAATACTGTAACCAATTAGCAAGCAGCTCAGATGCAATTCCGGTGTTTTTATTTGAGATCGGATCGAATAACTCTTGATCGGATCAATGAATAATATCGTGTGTGTATGGTTTACTAGGAAATCTAACTAAAATCAGCTAAGCATCGCGTTTAATTTTCCAATCGGACCACACTCAACACAACTGGCGAGCAAAAGCAGTGGTCCAACCTGTTCCAAGTGTGTCATCTCTAACGGCCGGTGTGTGCGTGCTTGACTTTCGATTATTGCAGAATCACCGGACAGGTAGAAATATATTGGACAACTCTCAGTCTTGGAAAAAGTTTTCGATTTTCATCGATAATCCAATCGTTTTGACCTCAGCTTAACACGGCGCGTACCAAACAACAATTGCATTCTAAAATCAATCAGATTTTGAACCACGATGACTTTCTTTTTTATTTAAACAAATACATATATTTATCTCATTGTTATATATATATCTAATGTAATAAAATTACACATTATTCCCGGGTTTTACACTGCCTTTATCTGCATGTTTTACCGCCAATAAACCGCATGGAATTTATCATTAATCAGAACGTGGTTTATTCGCATTTCGAATCTCTTTTATCGACAATGGAATAACACATAAAATTATTTATATAAATAATTGTATTGCATAAATAATTTACCAGGAAGAACGTATCCGAACGACAATGCGATTATTCCGAGAACAATGCATTTTCTACAGAATGGTACTCGACGGCGTTATGCAACGTCCGCCGAAAATGTCTTCTTCTATAATTTTCCAATAAACGCCTCCGTATTATA
>JAGXCT010033567.1:48206-66110 GCA_022495035.1 Philopotamus ludificatus | reverse complement strand
TAGTAGACTCAAGTCTGGAGCCAGCTATGCCAGAACAGCAAACGTGTTTCTATGATATATCCGCTTTGGAATGAACCAGAAGGTGGAGGAAACAGCCTAAGTGCTCGCAATTCGGCTTGCAATCAGCTTTGATGCAGATCCCTGCCTCATGCGGAATGGAAGACACTCAACAGAGTCCGAACAGGTGTTACAATAACAAAGGAAACACTGAGGAAGTGGAACTACTCAACCGAACCTACGACCTGTGACTGTGGAGAGGTTTAGACTATTGAGTGTGTAAGTAGTATTGGTTCGCCAGCATGGTTCTTCGTACTTCCAAATTGGTTTCATTATTATAATAGTAATAATGAGCCGAGATATGTGAATTCCTGGACGGCCTCTAAGCTGTACTCTTCGACTCTCAGGGGTTTAAGAATTCGTCCTTGACATACGGGTATGTATATTGTCTTGGTCTCGTCGATTCTCAGTCCCATGCCAATTGTCGCTCTCATTGTTTGCTGGCATCTTGAGAGCCGCTCGAGATCTGGCCACTATGTCTATGTCGTACGCATAGGCAAGAAGCTGTGCCTATTTTTTTAAGAATGGTGCCAGGTGTTTCCACGCCGGAGTCTCTTATAATTATGTTAAAAAACAAACCGCGGTGTGTTTCGAATAGGTCTGCTGATCAATGTATTAAGATAAATACTGATCGAGAGTTAGAGAGGCTTACCTATTAAACCGAAGTATGGATCAATAAATCTCGGCAGAGCTCTATTTGTAGTAAGCATTTTCTCTCAGCAACTGCAGTCAACTAAGAACACACAAACACCTGACTATATATCATGCTTCTGCTTTATTCAGATCGGCTTCTGGAGATCATCGTGGTATACAAATAGTGGATGGATAAAAATAAACTGTCTTGACTCGGCAACATAAGTTACTTAACCGAATTATTCCACTTCAGACTCAATAGAATTGTGTTTTTTCCGTTCTGGTTCAATTAAATTAATATCAACAGTCTGGTGCTAGACATTTAAATAAATTATCTGTAGACTGCAATTTAAAAGTAGACCGCATTAATAATAATCTAAATTACTTTCCGCCAAGGATGAACTAAATATATATTAAATGTGATCTAGTTGGTTTTATTTTACTTTAAATAATTAAATAGAACCATATGTACGGTGTCAGTCACCAGTGACTGACAGGGCCTGTGGTAATACTACGCATACCATTTAAATTTTTATGAAACGAATACCAAAATATCGGGTTTACCGGAAAGTTGAACCAGTGCTTGTCTGATTTCTTCTTTGTTTTTGAATTTCTTGCCCTGCAAAAAAAATTGTAAGGACAGAAACAAGTGATAATCAGAGGGTGCTAGGTCCGGAGAGTATGGTCAATGCAACGGAATTTCCCAGCCTAGCCCTGCGAGTTTCTGACGAGTCCCCAAAGCAGTATATGGCCTAGTATTATCATGAAGCAGTATGATGTCCTTCCTATTGAACATTGCCGGCCTCTTTTCTTGGAGTGCTGTTTTTAAATTATCCAATTGCTGACAGAACCTTTCCGAATTTAGCTTTTCGTTCGAATTTAACAGCTCAAAATGTATTGGTCCTCGAATGTCCCAACATTCTCTTATTCAAGCTCAACTTTGGTTTAGACGTGGAGGGGGGAGGTTTTACGGATTCACAAAATGCTCTTCTCCGTACGATGTTTTCATAGGTAATCCACTTTTCATCCCCAGTTATCATCCGGTCCAAGAAGGGTTCAATTTTGTTTCGTGCAAGCAGAGATGTGCTTATGATGACTCGATCGTTCAAACTCTTCGACAGGAACGGACGGAACTTTCCGGTACACCTATTATATCACTCGACATGAAACGGAGTGACTTGCCAAAATCTGCGTTTTTTTGTCCTAGAAATTTTTCGCATATAATAGCATATTCATATTTTAAGCTGTTAAATCTTCGTATTTTGTTATTTGTCTAATTATAAATAATTAATTTTTGTTTTTGGATCGAGATTATGGACCATTTCTTCAAGTCGATAACGGTGCATGCCACGGTGCACTGATAAAAATCGTTGTCAAGCACCGGTGACTGACATTGCACGATACATGTATTGGATTACAAGAGAAAAGCAAAAATTTTACCGAAAACTGATATTTTATGTAATGATTTTTATGTTGTTTTTGTTTCCCGTTTAGTTCCTGTTCGAAGCCCTTATTTGAATTAGGAAAATCCTCACAAAAATGACTTATTGCCTTCTGTTAATTTCTAAATAAAAGACGTGGTAATACAAATCCATCAGATAAATCATACACCTTTAGTAATTCTGCCTTTATGTTAGTAAAACGTTGTTATCTCATGGTTCTTTTGATCCTCGGATATGAAAGGAACCATGTCCGGTGAATAAGTCTGATATTGCATTCACATTGGATGGAAACAATTAACGTTAGATACTCGATTAAGTGTAGAATAAAATGTAGTGATTTATTTAATCTGATTAAATCTAAAAATAAATATATATTTTGTGATCATCGACCCATCTCGTCCTCGGTCTTATCATTGTTAATAGTATTTACCACCGTATTATGCATTTGCATTATTTTAATCTCTCTTTTCCATTGAACCGTGCATTTTTAGCTCTGATCGTTTGAATTAAATTTATATTTTTTCCGTCGGTGCCGGTGTAAGGTTGTCTTTGCATATCAGATAGTATCCATCACGAGGAAAAATGGATGGGCACTCGGCCAAATATTATATATTTAATTGTTTTGTGTTGCCGATGTGTCGTCCTCATTATTATGTTGTCACAATTTTTATGTATCTCAACCGAAACCGTTTTGTTTGAAGTGTTTTTGCGTTATTAATTATAACGCAGAGGTTTGATTCCGAGATGTATTAAATTGTGCTATCGGTCACAGATGTCACAGATATCGTGTTTATGGAAAAGTTTAGGCGAATTTTAGCACATGTTTCAGAAGATCCGACCTTGATTGCTTAATATTTATTTGCCCAGACGCGAACCGAGCATATTTATGATTCGGCAAATAATTTTATCACGAAAAAACTTAACCGTGTATCGTCAACGCAAACATTTTCGAATGACACGGTTTAATTCATCTCGAAGAATATCTATTGTTTTTTATTATTTGAATATGAATAAAGCATTTTACATGATATTTGATTAATATAATTAATATAATATTTTAATTGATTATGAAAACATGGCCGAAATCCGCGCTGTTAAAACTAGTATGACAAAAATTTGTGATTCATTTGTTTTTTTTTATTCAGTATTTTAAATGGACATCATTCTGACAGCTCTGCCGCGATACAGAAATGGACAGTATCGATTTTTTCGGGTAATTAGAAGCATCGTCTCATTATAAAATGTGTGTGCTGATTCATCAAAACATAATCACCATTATAGAATAAGTGACTGGTGTTGTTTACTTCTGCACATTTCATCGTTGTAAAAAAGGCTGTGCCTGATATTTCGCTACCTGTGTTCTAAAATTAAAATAATCCACGTCCTTGGTCGCGTGATGGTTTCCTCGTTAATAGACAAACGGAAAATGTGCGTTTTTTTTTTCATTTGAATAGGCTTAATTAATTGTAAAATCTCCGGTGTTGCCATGCTTGCTACATTATCTTATCCGTGCATTTTTTTTTATTTCGTCTCTGTTTATTCACACTGAGCACACTGACTTCTGCCATATTTGTTTTATGGCTTATATACTCATCATTTATGTACATCGTATATTCAAAGTGAAGCATTTCTTGACAGTCACATATAATTTAGATGGAACGTGTTTAGTTTGTGTTTACGCGATGTTATATAAATTATTACGTCTGTAATTTATTCAATGGCCATGTTAACCTTTTCCCGGAAAGTTTTCCTCTTTTTTTTTAGTAAGAATAAATCATAATAAGTTGGCAGCCCTGCGAGCCTCATCTCGAAACGCAATTCGGGGTCACAGCAAATTTCGAATGCAATGAATATTTTCCGTGTTCCTCATTGCCATTCAGTAATTCCTGAAATTATCGATAGAGTTGATGATATATGTTTCATCAATCATACAATCTAATTGTGTTGTGCAATATTTGATTATCGATTTGTTACGGAAATTTTAATTAATTATGTTGCCACTTTTTCGTGTGTATTTTTTTCCGTTAAAAATGCCTCATGTATTTTTTTGGGAAATTATTATAAACACTTTATTCGTTGACCAATTATTTATTTTATTCATTTTAATATCCAATAAATATAATAATAATATAATCCTTTCATCGTTGAGTGTCTTCTTTCTGTTTCTTAGCTAAAATTGATTCGCATTAATTTTATTATACTTTCCAATGCTTTGCATAAACAAATTTATGCGTAATAGTCATTGACTCGAGAAGTAGACATTTGACTGGATAAATCTACTGATATCAGTGATAAACTTTAACCTTTGTCCATCAGTAGAATTATTCGCGTTATGTCGATGTCTATTGCAATAAATTGCATATATATCAGTTTTATTTCTGTGTTTAAACATTCTTATTCAGATTATGGAGAAAAATTTACAGAAAAAATATTTTTTTAAAAAAAAAACTCCTCTTGAAGGTAAGGGATTAGTAAGTAAAATATCGTAAAAATGTTTAAAATATTTGACCGCATCTACACTTGAGATAATAATAACAATCATAATTACTTAGAGTACGTCTGTCCAAAATTTAACCTTGTGACGATTTATATATATTTATTTAAATTCCTGAAATCCCAAGCTCAGATTTATCATCAAATGTTAAGTTGTAATTAAATATTGCGCTATTTAATCAATTCTTATTTTTTATATTCTCACGAATACGGTAGAAAATCGTTAAAAGAAGTAATTCCCTGACAGAAATCATAATTTTCCTTCTACAATGAAGGAAAGTTAAATTAAAGTAGTGGTTTCATGGTTAAATTAATGGCAATCTCGCCTTTTATGTTTATTTGGCCATCTTAGTCTTATTTTCTGTTTAACCGATCCGTCACGACGCCTCTGGCCGATGGGGTCTATTTTGTAATAAATTAATTTATGAAAATCTGTGGCGTACGGTGGTTGTTGATGTTGGGTGTGCTGTATGTGGAAAAAAAAATACAGTTTTTTTGTAATGAATTTAATTATTATTTATATATTAATTCTATTCTTCATTTTTGCGACATAAATTTTTCAATGACACTATCGTAAAATGTGCCCTTCTGTTTTAGTTTTAGTTTTTTTATCTCCATTGATATTAGGCTTAGGCCACATAGTCTTTCCTGACCTTGTGCGCTTATATAACATGTTTTAATTATGTTCGGAGCAGTGGAATAGTTGAAATTAGTTTTCCTAGTTTATAAACTTCTTAAAACCCCGACTTAAGACTATTTTTTTCCATGAACTTTGCTAATTCATGAACAGATAATTTTTGAAATGTCAGAGTATGAATAAATAACGGTAAGCTCGTTTTTATACGTAAATAATCAAACAATGTTTTATACTTTTTTTTTAAGATTATTAATTAAACTTTTCGAAAAAAAATCTTTAAATTAAGCATATTTTTCATTCATTAAAAGCTGAAAGTATTCTAATTATGACATTGCAGAAAATCGGCATTCGATTTGATTGCATGCGCTCTCGAGTATTGTATTAATCAACTGAGATCATGATCGAGTAGACGAATGTGCTGCTACTTAACAGCACGCTTTCGGCCGTTAAACTGCATACAAAAATATTAGTTTCGCTTGCTAAGACCCGACGCCCACATAGGCGATGGTACTGTATGCGGTTGCGCACGTGTAAGGTCGTGCAGCGGTCATAGCGAACGCCTTGCCCAATACATTTACGTGCATATACGAAAAGAGTTTCTATCACAAAGTGTCAGAAAGGGCAGATTCTGTATTCGTCATAAATCTTGGTTTCACCTATATAAAAGAGGGTTTAACTGAAGAATAAGTTGTCATTGTAGAGGCGGCTTCACTTCTGAAGAAATTAGATAAAAATGACCCCCCCCCCTCATAATGACAGTGATTCGGAATACTATTTAACAAAAAATAAATGCTATTAGTAAATTATTGTCATACTAAAGTCTTTAATTTGAGAGAATAATTAGAAAAATGATTTTTGACGAATGCTAAGAAGTTGGACATGGATTTACAATAAGAAAAATTTTAGAGACAATTAATTTTAAAGACACAAATATGCCAAAGAACTTTTTTATGCCAAAGAAGCCTTTTCGAATATATTTTTAATGGAATTTATCAATAGAAGAAGATATGGACACGATAAAAAAAGTTGAAGAATATAAAAATGTTTTGCAAAGAAACTGAGGACACCAGTCATCTATCAAACCGCCAAAGAAAAGTCTTTTCTTTTCACATTTCCGAATTCCCTTTAATGTAGAAAGAACGTTTTTTGTTTCTATTAAAAAAAAACTATTTAAACAGTACGGAAGAAATCATCATCATTATTTGCCGGCTACGAGACACTCACTCGCTGAGCGTATAGGCCTTGGCAGACTCTCGAATGGTAGTCGAGGCCAAAGAAACCTGAGTCTCACACATGACGTGAGGGCTCCTCTTTTGTGTCCTACCGCGGGGATATAAGCCATCTTGGTATGCAGTTTTTTGTAAAGAGTTTCCCTCTCTAGGCCATTGCCGGCATTGGACGTGTATCTTCTACCACTGATGTATCCAAGCAAGTAGGAGGGGGTTTGCCTCATTATTCCTTTTCCTCTTCTCTAGTAAATAGTATATGGTCGATCTGTATATCGACGAGGAAGTTTTAAACCAAATTGACACTGCCAATATAATTGAAAATTAATTGTTTTTAGTTTAATTAATTGTCACTTGTGTTTTTTTTAATCGATCTGTTTCGTATATTTCTTTTCATATCGATTAATAGACTTCTAAAGCACAACTTCAAAAATACTCTTAGTTTAGAGTGCAAGAGAATTTAAAAATAATTGGCTACATTCATAAACAGGGTGTGTAGATACCGCCTCATTTAAGGGATGAAAGCAAATCTGTAGGGGTCAAGAATTAATACAATTAGAGGAAACTTCAATAGTTGTTTGACATCTTGTGTCCAAATCCATGTCGCAAATGCTTAGCTAATTAGCTTTCTAGAGAAAAGGCACCACTGATAACGCCAAAACTGAACCAAACGGCCAAAAAGGCGTGTCTGTGTGCGCCGCACAATCTGACCATATGGACAGCGCGCCCCTATCCGTCGTATTGTAAAGGAATTATTTATTTTACAATTCTTGAATATTACCAGATAATAAGAGCATAGTACTGATGTGATAAGATGGAAAGATTAATCGATCCGTCACGGCGGCTCAAAACCAACGGCTCTGTCCGATGGGGTCTATTTTGTATGAAATGAATGTATGTAAATAGACCTCAAGCATTAAAATTAGTTATTCATGACATATATTAGTAGAAACATTTAAAATATCGATCAAATTTAATTTTTTTCTACAAACTAATGCGACACACAAGAGACGTGCACACAGAGCGACGGCCCGCCGCGACTGAGCCGCACGCGACGCAGAGCTCGCCTCCCATTTTGACACGTGCGCGATGTTTTTTCTCGCTCGCACCCGGTGCAGAGCGAATAGAAATATATACTTGTTGCATATTATAGTTTTTATTTTTTTTCCGCAATTGCGGACAATAAAGGTCATTGATTATTTGTAATATTTATACTTTAGGCTTCGAAGAATCGATTCGTGTAAAAAAAGCGATAATATTTAATAGAGAAAACAGATTTTTAACACGATAAAGGTGGCTTGTTCGTTTTCGGACGTAGACGATCTACATGTCATTTTTTCTTCATATTATTATCGGTTTTTGGCGATCCGGCTTACCGTTTACCTTCTACTTTTCCCTCCATGATGGTCTGCGTCCAATGTCCTTAATTTCAGGTGTTTTTACGGTGTCCGGAAGATTCCGTTTCATGTGATGGAGTTGAAGGACCGCTGTATTCTTGACGTGTTCCGTCCATGGATACTCAACATTCTTCGGTAGCACCACATTTTAACTCGTTATTGTTCGCTACCAATACTACCCGATCTTGCTCCATCCCATTACCATTTATTTAGATCAATGCAGCACCTTTTACCCAACGAAAAAGTGAAAACGTCATACTTATTTTCTTCAACATGACCCCGAATTTTTTACCACTTGGCTTGATTCGCCACTGAAGCGACAACACTTAATTTAATCAAATAACAAAGCTATCCCTAAACGAACTGTTGTCGATCATCTTAGTGAGAGTTCACGTCGCCGAAGAAAGGCATCCGATCAGTGTCGAATGACTTAGCATTTTTCTGAGGAGTCGTCTAACTGTGATGCCTTTGCAACAGCAAAAGTTTGAATATTAGTTCCATACACAAGTTCTTCTACTATTGATTCCAGCTCTGGAAATATTTTTTCCATATTCCAATCCTTTAGCCTTTCGTTTTTTACTCGTTTTTATACTAAGCTACCATTAAACGAGTGTCACTCCCGCGTGACAACTGTAAATTTGAGTAGCAACGCGTGCTGGAAGCTTTGTGGAATACTTATTTGGATAAGAATGTGTTCATTCGATTCATGGGAATAACTAGAATCCATAAGATTCGTTAGTAAATTCGAGATTTTGCTATATTTTTGCATTTGCATTTTAAATGGTTAAAGACTTGAGCATGATGCTTCAGACAATTTGCAATATTGTTCGCATGCATGATGCATCGAACTTCCTGTTGCAAAAAAAAATAATAGTTAAGATTCCACTCTGTTTACTATAATTTGTTCAAATCAAGCGTGCACTATAAAAAATGCATTATGCATCTAATAAAATTTTAATTGAATAATCCAAGATTCAGTATATCATCGTCAATGAATATGTGATTATGAATCCGATGAGAGAATCAAAATACAAGAGGGCCACATCCAAAGTTATTCATATTAATTATTATTAATCGCGCGTTAATACATTTGAAATGCATATTTTTAAAGCGTCTCCGAAGACTATGATGACGAAGATTGTTTATTAAAATTGAAATTTATCGCTAAATTATGCGGGATTTCACGCAAAAATATCAATTTAGTCCGGTTATGCAGATAATTTGCAATGACTTTTTTTTTTTTATTTATTACAGTCGGATTCTGACCGAGGAGATTTATAAAATTATACGATCGCTTATCAGACGTGCCTCGTGAAACAATAATTGTAAATTATTAACATTTAACCGTTCAGTGTTATCCAAACCATCGGCAGATTCTGTTTCGCGCACAGCCTCCCCGAAACAATGGCCGATAAATTAACCACAGAAGCATTTTGCACTCGGTTTTAATTTAAAATTTCACAGTTGCCCATCAACCCCAGCGATATTCACAAACTACGTCCTTAATTATATTGTTGAATCTTAAAAATTGAATCATGGCCGTCGAAAAATCTTCAGCTGAAGTATCCAATCCTAGAAATCAATATTTGGCCGCATTCGTCAGTGAGTAATATTATATTTTTTTATTATGGCAACACGCGTTGGTGAATAAATGATAATGAAAATTTGGCCGAAACGCTCAATTTTATTAGCATATTTTTACATAACCCAAATTATTATAATGACAATGTCCACTTGAATTCAAACGATGAATTAATCCATGCACTATAATTTGAAACCCACACTTTTATATATTTTATAATTTAATATTATTATAGATAATTCGGATTATTATATTTAAATACTTTTATTGTTTTATATTGCGGATACATCCCTGGTCATAGTGATTGATTAATTATTTATGTATTATAAAGTATAATAAATTATTTACTAGATAAAATAAACAATTAATCATTGTCATAATGTTTTTCCGTAATTTGTTAAGCAGTCAAAGGGTTAAATAATTTATCACATAAAAAAAACCCTTTTTTTTAATTAATCATCTCTTTATTTATTTAATAATTCCCCATTCATCGTTTTTAAATGTCTTTTGATAAACGACAAATCGAACTTTCACTGTATATACATACTAAACGATATATTCAGTGGCAGATTTCCCCTTGGGCGCATAAATCGCGTGCCTGGGGCCTCATTAATTCAGGGGGCCTCGAAGTTCAGCTCTCTAAACAATTTATTATTATAATTTTTTTAACGCCATCCATGGCATGTTTTTGAGGTGGCTATCCTAACGGTCATATTTTGAACTATATGCAAGGCCTATAGGCTCTGAAGACGTCCTCGGCTTTCAGTGGCAATCTGGATTTTTCCAAAAATAATTAATATTTGTAAAAAAAAAACAAAAAAAAAAGTTTAATTTTGTTTTTCTTTCTGTCTTTTTACATTAATTGATGTGAGATTAATTATGTATTCGGAGCATCAAAAATTAAGTAGAAAAACGTGTGCGTAGAATGCGGATTATATGGTGTAGTAAAAAGATTTTGAGGGAGAGGCCCTCAAAATTGAATGGCGCCTGGGGCCTTTCAAGTGCTAAATCCGCCACTGGAAATATTGTATTTCGGCAGTCAAATCAGTTAAAAATAACTTAGTTTTATATTATTTAGCAGTTTATATGGATTTTACTTGATTTTTTTAAACTTAACCTAACCCTTTTATATAAGCTGGAAAGCGGGCAGCAGCGCTCTTCAGTATAAAAAAAACTACTGCGGTGCAGAGGGCAACGGGAAACCACTGCACTATACATTTCCATGAAAACCATGTCCATGGTCCTTCATATATCCTCAGAAATGAGGGAAAGTGGATTAATATCTTATATATAAAAAAATATAATAATATGTAATCACTTCACGACTCAAAAAAAAAAAACCTTTTTTTCTCGATCTAGTCTAAACGCTTAGATTGTCGAAATATTATTATTCGCTCGCTATTGATTTACAAATATTCAAAATGGGATTCTCGACTTGTCTTCATATAAATACGATGGGCCGGTATTTCGGCCCACTTGCAAGTGAAAGGATTAAATATACACGTGATAGGGCTTTTTTGTAATGAAACGCAGTGGAACGTTGTTTCATGGCTTTTTATGATAAAAAATATGGTATATGACAGAGATGGCGAACCTTTTTCCCAAGTGGGTCAAACTTCATATTTTTTTTATTAAATCCATGTGGCGAGTCACATAGGTTGAGTATTTAAAACAATAATAAATAAAGGCTTACAAGTCTTATTGGCATTTAAATTTACAAGCAAAATTATCGCTATTATAACGCTAATCACACTCTAGCTCTTTAAAGATGTGGCGACATCTAGTGCGCAAATTAAAAACCATTTTATTTTTTTATTAACTGAAGGCTTTTTACAATCATTTCTAAAAATTCAAGCGGGTTCCATAATTTCACACGCAGGTCATGCAGTGACCCGCGGGGTACTCGTTCGCCATCGCTGGTATATGGCATAGGAAACGCTGCTTTAAATTTAATTTAAATGCTATTTTTATATAATTTTACTTAATTTTACGCAGTAGAACGGCGTTCGGGCAAATTACCTTATTTTTTTAAAAAAGTCCTGTACATGTGTATGTGTACATAATGGCAGATTTAGCATTTGAGAGGCCCCAGGCGCAATTTAATTTTGAGGCCCCTCACAATATTTTCACTACACCCTACATCCTAAAGTACTACACTAGAACTCAAAACTGCACCAAACTCTAATTCTGCTAACCCTAAGAGGAATCCAGTTATGTCAACTTTTAGGTATGCCTTTTGTAAAGTGGCAACACTTACTCATCACTATCCTCAGATTTTGTTAACTGCTTGCGGGTTATCATCAAATTAATGGCGGGCCACGATTTACAAATATTTATTATTTTTGAGGGCCTAGGACCCCTGACGAGGGCCCCGATGCATTGCATCGTTTTGTCTTAAGGTAGTTACGCGCCTGAATCCATGGATCATGGTCTGCGGAACAGTCTGAAAACAGTATGAAAGCTAAGCCTTGAGGCCCCTTGCATTTATGAGGCCCCAGGGGCGCTCCTTATTTTTGAGAGTACGAAGGCGTTCCGGCACAAGATTACGGATAAAAATTACCCGAAAATATTGCTGAAAATCTATCATATCATTTGTAATATAACCATGAAAATAGTATGCCTCTTATCAAGGCTGATCTGAAGCAATCATCGTGAGATTAGTACCAATTTTTTTATTCATAATTCTTAGGAATCGTGTATCCTGGTAACGCTTGTCTATTGTTGAGTGAAAGGCAATCCCATTGAATGATGACATCATAGATTATGTGGATCATGATCTTGCGGTTTGGAGATTCCAGCAATATTCTCAACCTTAAAATTTCCATTGAATTTCATGTGATTCGATTTTTTTCAATTGTTGATTTCATCTCAAAAGTGCATTGTTCTTTTTATTAATTCTTCGCATTTAGATATGGCGATAAAACAAACAGGAAATATTCTGCATTTTTATATTAATATATACAAAAAAAATCTATTAATACGTATTAATTATGATTAATTTAATAATAATAAAAAAATAATAATACATAATATTTTTTTGTAAACATGTTTTTTTTTTGTCGCACAATGAGCATAATAAATTGCGAATTAACATTCCAGCATCGCAATGTGTGCCATTAACGTTAATTTGATTACAGTGAACATGATGAGTATGCTCTACGGCATGGAACTCGGTTGGGTATCGCCGTCGTTGCCGATACTATCGGGAAAAGACACGCCGCTGGATAAACCGCTGAGTGATTCAGAGACGTCGCTCGTCGGATCAATTTTATGCATCGGCGGATTGGTCGGCGTATCATTCTACGGATGGATATCTGATAAATACGGCAGAAAGATCGCCGCGTTGATATCGGCCGTTCCGTTCGCCGTAAGTTCACTAAGAAAATTATCACCGCATGCCACGTCTTTATATATATTTTAATGTTTCAGTTCAGTTGGATATTGAAATTGTCGTGGAAAACGTCGACGGGTTTGATAATCGCAAGATTTGCGGCGGGATTCGGCGGAGCCGGTCCGTTTCTGTTGACGCCGACGTACTGCGTTGAGATTGCATCGCTCGAGACGCGCGGTTTGCTCGGATCGCTGATGCCGTTTGCGATAAACAGTGGCGTCGTTCTCATGTATATATTGGGTGCTTACATCCAATACAACGTCATTATTATCATCATGATTATATTGCCGGTGATTTATATGTTTTTCATGATGAGAATGCCGGAAACTCCTCTATTTTTAGTTAAAAATAAGCGGGATGAGGTATGTTCTATATAGTATAATAGATTGTTCGGAAAGAAATCCACAATTTATGCATACATATCAATCTGAAATATAATTACCGTCGTTGTTTATAACTAATTCATACATATTCTGTAATTTTTCCATCACCTTCTTGAAAAAACTAGGTGGTTTAGGTTAAAAATGAGCTTCAAGACGATTTTTTGTATCGTCTATATTTTTTTTCCACTTAATGAATGCTCTTCGGAACTTAATGTAAAAAAATCTGAAGGTCTGGTGAGTATGGTGGATGAGGCAACACTTCCCAGATTAATTGCTTTATTTTTTCATCTGTTATTTTCGCATCTGTGAACAAATGAGTTGTCGCTTTGAAGAATAATTCCCTTTCTATTGAATAAATTCGGACGTTTGATGTTTAGTATTTGACTTAATCTTTCTAGCCGTTGATAATAAAGATCAGCAGTACATAGCTATCCGGATCTTCCAGATCTGGAGAGGGTCGAAGAATTTTTATATCTCGGATCACTACTTACGAGTAACGGAAATCGTGATCCAGAGATAAGAAGGCTGGCTGGAGAGAAGAATGGCTAAAAATGCGACGTCAAAGCTATCGACAATTTGGAAAAACAGGGGAATATCCAAAAAGACAATAAAACGTTTAGTGCAGTGTCTGGTATTCTCAATTTTCAATTACGGCGTAGAAACCTGGACCATAATGAAGAAAATGAAAAAGAAAATGGATGCCTTTGAAATGCGGTGTTGGCGACATCTGCTGAGAATACCAAGGACCGCTAAACGCACAACGTGTCTGTCCTAAAAGAAATGGGGAACGACAAACAAGACTGACTTTCTAACATATGTCTCAAAAGGATTCATCGTTACTTTAGGGATCTCGCCAGAAGAAACGATAGCTTGGATAGGCTCGTCGCACTTGGAAACGTACAAGGATACGTAAGGGGCAGGGGCCTACCTACTGGAGCGACCATGTAAAGACCACCATAGGCTCTATCGTAGTAGCTGTGATGCGGGATGCGGAATGCAGAGAATCCTGGAGAGATAAAATCAAGAAGATTCGGATCAAGAATGGTCACGATCCTCAGACATGGGGATGCCGACTAAAGACGAAGAAAAGTACATAATGGATGATGCCCTAAATATCCCATCAAATGCACCAAAGTTCTTTCTGAAGCGTTAATCCGGGATTCGTTGTCGAAATCAGTGTTTGATTTAAGGTTCACATTGTCATGATTACGTCTCCGGTGACAATAGTTTCCAAATACGGCAGATTTCTCTGTCTTGTCAGCAATGATCTACACATGCCGATGCGGTGTTCTTTGTTATCAAGGAACAGCTCATGCTGGACCCAAATTCCCATCCTGCTGACTTTGCTGATGAGTCTCAAATCCCTGTGCAACTGTGGATTTGTATGTAAAGGGAATTTTGTAATAATTGTGCAGTTTGACGAGGATCTGCTTGACTTTCATCTATAAACATCATTAATAGCTCTTATGGCCTTGATTGCGGTGAATCCCTGATCGTAAAAAAATAATATACAATGTTGTTTGTTGATTTTGGATTTCTCCATTTCATCCGCAAATATAAAAAAAGGATTTGTATAATGTAAAGTAGAGCTAACTTAAGAAAAAATGTGCAGTTACCGTGTTTGGACTAAAGCTGAACCCAAAAAACATTGTGCAAAATAATGGATTTCTTTCCGAACGACCCAACATATTTATTTTTATTTATGTAATTGTTTGAATTGAATTCTAGGACGCTGCTAAATCAATCGCATGGCTAAGAAGCGAGCCCGTTCAAAGTCAAGTCGTCGAAGACATTCTCTCGTCGTTAAAGTATGACGTCGAGCTGGCTAACAATAAATCTAAATGTGTTGATGCGATCGAAGGTGATTCCTTGTTATATGAGAGTAATGAAGCCGTATAATTTAATTTATTAAACATGTAACGTATGGATTTTATCTGACGCGATGATTTATTATTTCAGGACCGATCGCGCATAAGATATCGGCCGCCGACGACAGTGACGACGTTTCCGCATGGACATTTTTCTGTAATATATTTTAAAACTTATATAAACATATATAGGATGTCTCATAAAAATGTAAACTGGTTGAATGATATATAACTGATTAATTACCGTTATTAACAAAATTATTACCGTTCTAGTCAATAGAACGCTGATAACGGTGGGTTATTGATTCACAAACTTCAACAGACATTTCATTTGGCGTTGTGGAGTATTCTTGATCAATTGCGTCATTTAATTCTTACAGTGTCGTCAGTTTTTCTGGCATAGACTTTATCTTTAAGATATCCTCACAAGAAAATATCCAGTGGCATCAAGTCTGGACAACTGGCAGGGTATTCTATGGGACCTCTTCGTTTAACCCATCTGTTTGCAAAATTCAAATCAAGATATGCTCTTATATAACGAATACCGAGACAATCTCCCTCCTACTTGCTTGGACACATTAGAGAGGGTAAAATTCGATACCAACAGGGTAGGAGATGTACGTCCAATGCCAGCAATGGCCAAGAGAGGGAAACTCTTTACAAAAAACCGCATACCAAGACGGCTTGGTTTCCGCGGTATGGACACGAAAGGGGAGCCCTCACCTCACATGTGAGACTCAGGTTCCTTTGGCCTCGACTGCCATTCGAGAGTTTAGTAAGGCCCATGCCCTCTGCGAGTGAGAGCCTTGTGGCTGGCAAATGATGATAACGATGATAGTGTGGAGGTGCTCCATCCTGTCAAATAAAATTCCCCATATTCAGAAATCCGGGATAAAACAGATTTTGCAGTTAATTCAAGTAATTGGCAGCAGTGTATACATTTTTTTAGACACCCTGTATCATTAATATTGATGTCATAATATTATGTATTATTAAGAGTTTTCTTAAAAAAATTCCAACTTGAGGGCCCTGAACTTTTTATCGCTTGAGGGCCCCGCTTGACTTAATCTACCACTGCATTCATTAGGAGTTTTAATTATTTTATTTTTCATATTTATATGTATACCTATATGTAGGGCCTTTCAGAGAAAGTCTGGGGCAACCGATATTTTAGAGGCCCTTCAAAATTTTGCACAAGAAAAATTAAATTGTTCCGTTTATTCATCGGCAATATTATTGTCTAGCATGTTCAGTTGCCGAGGGTGAGGCCCGGGGCAACAGCCCAACCTGCACCACTCTCTGATAGGCCCTGCATGTTTTAATTTGAATATTTAGTATTTAATAGTTTTAATTTTACCGTAAACTTTGTTTATTAGAATCAGTCGCTTGTTTGGGACAACATTTTTGGGACCTATGCAGAGGCACACCGTCCATATGGCTAAATTGTGCAGCGCACACAGGCGCCGGGGCCTCAAAAGGGAAAAATTTAAAACTTAAAATAATAATTTAATAAAATGGGCGACCGGCACCTGTGTGCAGATCTTTAATTGGGGCCTCCATACTCCCCCCCCACTAATCTACAGTAAAAAAGGTTTTATGAAAGAGAATTAGGAAGTTTTAACAGATTTTTAAGAATGTTTAATGAATTAATATTTAATATTATTCCATTATTCCCCTTTGGCGCCTCTTGGTGCACCTAATCTTCCGGCGCCTGTGTGTGCCGCACAATCTGGCCATATGGACGGAGTGCCCCTGCTTTTGGCGCGTTACTGGAACTATGTATTCCAATTAAATAGAATCAACATGTTAAGAATGCTAAATCAATGTTTTTATATCTTTAATTTATTATCTGAAAATTCTTTCAGTTACATCTGCTCCTACGCTCAAAGCTTTCCTTGTTTGCTTCGGTCTTTTGAGCGTGCAATGTTATACGGGAATGTTTGCTCTGATCACTTACGCAAATGATATATTCGCACAAGCGGGCACCAGTCTATCGCCGTACGAAGGTTCTATAATCATAGGATTTTTACAATTGACAGGATCGATATTCGCATCATTTTTGATAGAGAGAACCGGCCGAAAGGTAAATAAATTAATTATTCGATTATTATATATGTATATATCATTAAGTACGCTAATAAATGTATGCTTTTCAGGTGTTACTCATATCTTCGTGTGGAATATTAGCCGTTAGCATGATCACTATGGGGACGTATACATATGTGCGTGTATTAAATTACGATGTATCGCAATTGGGATGGATTCCGGTGACCGCGTTATCTCTCTGCGTATGTTCGTTTGCAATGGGACTGGCGCCCGTGCCGTATCTGTTGCCGTCCGAAATTATAATGGTTCAGGTAATATATGAAATATTATAAATTATTAATTAATATAAATCATTTGTTTATTGTGATTTATTTGATTTTAGGGTCGCAGTATTGCCACCAGTATTTTGTATGCGTGGGTCTGGATTTCGTCTTTTGTGGTGGCACAATTTTTCAATTATGCCGTCAAGCTGTTTGGACTTCACGTCGTTTTCTGGACGTTTGGAGCCGTGGGAATTGTTGGAATTTTTATTACGATATTTTTCTTACCCGAAACAAAGGGGAAGCAGTATGAGAATATTCTCGCTTATTACGGACATGGCACCGCTGTGAAATCGTCGAAGGATGGAGAGAGCGGAGAGCTATTGTAGATGATTATTTGTATTATTTTGAGATTAGATGTGTAAATTTATTGAAATATTTTATATCTAGGATAATTTTTTTATGATGATATTATTTAGTATAAAAAAA
>JAGXCT010033567.1:33513-47520 GCA_022495035.1 Philopotamus ludificatus | reverse complement strand
AAGCGACTGGTTTATATATTAACCAATTTCAGCCTTTGCCCTATAAAGGGTTAAACAAAATAGTAAAAAAGTTAATTACCACCAGTCCTCTAACCATCGTTTGAATAACATTGATCTTATTGATGAACTAGTCAATAAATTATGAGGCACTGCTTCTTTTCTCTTTTACTATTTGCAGTAAATAACAATTAAGACGTATACTCATATTCGATTTTTTAATTAGTACTGTTTTATCCGCTTTACGCGTATGGTATCCCTGAATTACGTAATATTTTTCGATCTGGTCACACCGTCGCAGCTGACGGCTACCGTTCCTCCGGTGGAGGTTATGTTTTGACTTTAATAATTTTTAATCGCGTTCAGCGAATGCAGCTCGCACTCTGGACCACTGAAACGATGGAATCCAACAAGAATTTGTGATAAACGAACTTTTTGTTTATATTCAAGGTCCGTGCCAAAGGATTACTCAACAGGCAGCCGTTGTGTAACGTCGGGTCGTCTGAAGCCAGCGCCGACTATTTCCGTCCTGTCCCGGAATGTGCGATCGACCTGCCAAGTAGTCCAATGACATTCGGGCCGTCGGCTGGCGGCGCCGCAGGACTCCATGGCGGCAGGACTCGACGAGGTCATATTCAGGGCCGCCGAGCGCGTCGAGCTGCTGCAGGTCACATTATTGTTGTAGTTACATCACAGAGAATATCCCCTCCCAACGCTCTTGGCCCTAATTGTTTATATAATTAGATCACATCAACATTAACAGATCTGTCAAACGTATTCTTTATAATAATTTATATTTTTTTGTTGTACAGGTTCAATTAATATCTGGTGCTAATCAAGTAAAGGATTTCGCATATCATATTCAACGGCTGATAATAGAAGTGCGTTCAATATTACTTAATAATAGAAAATTCCGTATAATAAAAATGTCGATACAATTTTCAGGCATGGAACAATCCCGCGTTGAAGGACTCGATTCAGAGTATATCGGAAATTGTTCGAATTTCCGGTATACGCGCATTGGAAAGCACCAAGGAGGCATGGCGAAAAGCGGGCGTCGAAAACTTACCGTCCCCCGCCGAAATATTAGAACGCGTCAAGCTTCTCTTCGGCGATAAAAGTAAGCAGCATTTATTAATAATTTAATCTCGTTAAATAAATAATACATGCTTTTTCTCAGTGTGGAGACATACGGTCGTCATATTTGGCTGTGGGATTGTATGTGGAACGTTGTGCGGAGTATCGTTTGGATTACATTGTGGATCTCGCACATTCGCCATACCTCATTTTAGAGCTCTGCATTCGTTACCCGACGTAAGAAATACACCATATATTAGGGGGACCGAAAAGTAATCAACATTTTCTATTGCTGATCTGGACACCTTTCCCCTTTGGTAGAAAAAAAAATTACAACCATAGCTTGAACGTAATAACAAAGCTTACGTGTTTGCGGGACCGTGTCTCGGCACATTTTGATTACTTTTCGGTCCCCTTAATATTTCATGAATGCTATTTACGATTGTTTTAAATCAATTTCTTATTTATAGGGCACGGCTGTTGTGGTTGAAGATGGCGCCGGTGCAAACGTGTATCGTTCCGACGACGTAGTTATTAGAATTAATTCATTTTCTGTACAACCGTTAGATAGAGACGTTCTAAAAGGCAGAGCGAAGCGATTACGAAACCTCATTCGTCCCAGAAACAAAGTAAGATTTAAATTTAATTTGAATTGAGATGAACAATATGAATAATCGTCGTAAAATTTCAGGATGTGACTATCGGTCGTTCGTTCTCTGGTGTTGTCGTCGAGATGGGATCCTCTGTTACGCAGATGGAAATCGGCGACGAGGTAAAACGATGAGTTTTACGATTATTACTGTTATTCGTCGGGTTTATATCGTTTATTTGTTCAGGTATGGGGCGCTTTGGCCGAGTGGGAAGGTGGGGGCGCTCAAGAAATGCTGTCGGCTCCAGCTAGACGCATCGGACGGAGTCCGCGAGCATTGCTTCCGCCTGCGGCCGCATCGTTGCCGTATAGCGGAGCATTGGCGTTGCATTATTTGAGCAGAGCCGAATTAAATTCTCAATCTATCGACAAACGAGTGCTCATAATCGGAGCGGAAAATGCGTCCGGATGCGTTATGTTGCAATTGTTGAAGAACTGGGGCTGTAAAACCACAGCTGTATGCGATCGCAGGGCGCAAAAGCTAGTAACGGCTTTGGGCGCCGAAGAAGCGTTGACGAGCGAATGGTGTGACGAGTACGGCACAACTGGATGTGAAGCGGCCAATGCTTGCTTAACGAAGACGATGATCGACGACTTGTCGACGCGGCCGCCGTGGAACGTAATTTTTATATGCCGAGCTCCTGCTAGCTTGCAGGCGTCGATGTTACGGAGGCATATGGTCCCGAACGGTGTGTTAGCCGATTTACGACCGAAATTTTTATATACTGACAACTTTGGATCTATTTTAACATCGTTCTATGGAATGTATTTATCGATAAGAAGAAATTTTTCGGTATTACTCAATTATATTACACCGTTGATCGATTGCAAGTTGAAAATTATTAAATTTATCTAGCTATGGTCACACCGGTGTGACATTTTGTCCATTTTATCCAGTTTCCCCCACGTTGCTCCATCTTCCAGTAAATTTCGATGATGCAGTGTCCCTCTGTACACAGTCCAATCACTTCAGCCTTAATATTCCTTTTCTGCGAGGACAGAAAGGCTAGTTAACCATCAGTCTTTTCGTTAGCTGACTGTCCCGCATCCTTGACACGTGACTAGGATAGGACACACTGGAGTCTGGTCACTCTGATAACAGCTGTTACCGGTATATCCTTGTATAGTCGTTGTAGCTCCTCGTTGCTTGGGATACGCCATTCTTTGACCTCGAATACGGCTCTAAATATTCATCTCGGAATCCTCTTCTCCAGGATATCCTGTTGCCGCTCATCTTGTTTTGTCGAAACCCAACATTCAGATTCATATGTTAGTATGGGCCTGATGAGAGTCATGTAGAGCTTGACTTTAGTGTTCCTCAACTGTAGATGCTGTTGAAGTACAAAGTAGCATGAGTAGTAAAAATATTTATTGATATAAAGGAATATTTTATAACGATTTTAACTCTGGAGGACGTTCAATTATTGCTCACTACCCTTGGAATCACATACGATAGTACGATCGAGCCAAAGCAGCTGATTAATGTCTTATTATAAAGCCCTGGCCTCATCCAACATCCTTCTCCATTTTATCCAGTCTGCCGCACAATGATTCTTCTTCCGGTAAGTTTCAAAGATGTAGTGTCCCACTGTACACAGTCCAACTACCGCAGTTTTGTTCTTCCATTGTTGTACAGTCGGTACAGCTCATCGTTGCTTTCCCGTCATCGAATATGGCTCCAAATATTCGTCTCATCGTCTCAGAATCTTCCTCTCCAGGATATCCAATTGTCGCCCATCTTGATTCGTCAAAGCCCAACATTCAGACCTATATGTTAGGACGGGACGAGCTTGACTTTAGCCTTCCTCGAGAGGAATCTCGACCCTATATGCTACTGAAGTTCAAAGTACTACCGATTTTCCAAGCATGGTTCTTCTTCGTACTTTCAAATTGATTTCATTGTTATTTTTTAATAAGTGAGCCGAGATATGTGAATTCCTGGATGCCCTCGAAGCTGTACTCTTCGATTCTCAGGGGTTCAAGGATTCATCCTTCACATAAGGGCATGTATTTTGTCTTGATCTCATTGATCCTTAGTCCCATGCCAATTGCCGCTCTCATTATTCACTAGCATGCCTCGTTGAGAGCTGCCCGTGATCTGGTCATAATGTCTATGTAATCTATGTCTATGTATCGGCAAGAATGCACCGATTTGTTTAGTTAAGTGTGTCTCAAATTCTTCAGAAACTCTAAACTTACCATATTTATCAACTGTTGAGGAATATTGAGACTCCTCATCGCCTTGTATAGCTTCGGCTTGATACCAAGTCGAGTGTTATCGTGTCGTTTCGTAGATTATATATAGTTATGAGGAGCCAGACCGCTATCCAGGCCTATTCAGTGATGTGTGTGCTACAGGAGGTGCTCGTAGCACCCGATCAGACCGTGAATTAAATACGAATTGGCCCTAGCCTCGTCTGATTATTATTGTTATGATCCGCACATTGACAGCTCGGCTCCCAGGCTCATGGCTTGCGATCTGACCCGTATTTGAATAGCCTAGATAACCTGAAAGAAAACTGTCACAATCCTGGCATCAGAGTTGGAACGAATGTGTCTCTGCTGAAGATCGCGTATGCCACTATGAACTTCGACTTGCAATCGATCAGCTCCACGTCAATATTTTATTCATAATAAACAAAGTAATAATTATTGCACAATACTTTTCAGTGGTTACGCGGTTTGAGTAGCGACGTAGATTTTTTGCTTCCCGCTCCATTAGACGCGGAAATGTTGGACAAACTAGCGGCACACGTCGAGGCCGGTGAATTGCAAACCGTCGTCGATAAGGTAATCAATCGCCCAGATCGAATCGACACACGAGGCAATCGAATTGAATTAATTTGAATTTATTCTCGCAGGTGTACGCGTTGAAAGATTTTGAACTCGCACTAGCGCACACGTGCAGCATGGGCGCCATCGGTTGTACGGTGGTCAGGATATCATGATGCTAGATCAATTATAATTGAAACATTATCAACATAACTAGCGGAACAGGGTTTTAATTTTACGAAATTCACTTTGCTCCGATATCGGGCGGACCAAGCATTGGTTACATTGTATATTTATATTTTAAATAGTATCCCGCAAGTGATTTTAGTATTAATTCCATGCAATATATACGAAACTGACCATTCATTGTTTTATAACGACTAAAATCACCACCGAATTTAAATCATACTTAATTAATCACGATCGACGATGAAATGTAGAATATACGACTCATTCATTTTTTTTTTATTAAATAAACCATATTGTTCATTGTAATTATTAGGACTCTTGTTATATACTAGCGGGTAATATCAATTTATGCGAGCGTCGTTCAGAATGAGCTCGCAAAATTATTAGTGCACAAATTTAGATCGGTTAAATGTTTATTTATTTTTTTTGTTATTATACATGCGTCCTCCGATTCATACGGTCTCATTTTAACGCAGTTTCTGTCTTGGGGATTATTTTATCTGATAAAAACACACCGTGATGATGTCTCAGGCTCCGTATTCACCGGACGTAGTCATCTTTCCTGCGTCTTCTTCCTAATTCCGAAGATATACCAAACCCAGTGGTGGATTTAGCGCTTAAGAGGCCCCAGGCGCAATTCAATTCTGAGGCCCCCGTCATATTTTTATATATATTTTCACGTATGTTTTTTTACCCTGGCAATACTGATAAATTATTAATTATTGATAGCTGAACTCTGAGGCCCCCTGAATTTATGAGGCCCCAGGCCTTGTGCGTCATTCGGGAAATCCTCCACCGACAAAACCATTTGAGGAGATAAGGACGGAATCGCTCAAGGTGATTAATGTCGTATAGTCTTCCAGAAGTGCTTCTATGTATATGAATAGAATTAAATTTGACCTCATCGAAAAATTCTACCCCTGCTCAATTCTACCCCTGCTCAAAAATTCTGAAAATTCTGAAAATTCAAAAATTCTGCTTGAATTTGATAATGAACGGTTTTTGAATTTGACCTAATTCAGCCGAATAACCTCTTAAAGATCTAATCTTCGCAAGACGTTAAAATACTATCACCTTGAATTAGTTTTAAAAAATGTATTGATTCGATTCCGGAAAAAATAATGTTTATTTTTTCAGTTTTTGGTTCTGCACTGAGGTATTATTATTTAAATGGTTTTATTTGTATTAATAATTTATTTTCTAGCATAATTTATAACATTTTATTCCTTCTATAAGCTTCTATCAATGGGGTTAGAACAGGGTTTCCCAAAGTGTGAGCCGCGGCTCCCCCGCGAAATATTCAATTAAACAATTCGGCAAATTTGTTGGAATTTCCAATTCTCGAAATTTTTGCGCTCGCTTTTCTCAAAAAGGTCAAAAATTTTGAAAAAAATTTTATGTATTAAGGGAGCCGCAGAAAAATCTGATCTTTCAAGGGAGACGTAAAACGAAAAAGATTGGGAACCTCTGGGTTAGAACAATCAAGAGCCTCGAAATATCGCAAGGGGCCTCAATTTGGTAACTCAATATGTTAAATAAATATATAGGAGAAAATAAAGCGGAACGAAATTGAAAACTAACCATAAGACAGAAATAAATGGTCTATTTAAAATTTTGAGGGGCCTCAGGCAGTGGCGGATTTATAGAGATGCTTTTGATGCTGGAGCATCAGGCCCTCGATCATTAAGGGCTTCAATGGGGCCCCAAGATCTCACCATCGAGGGGCCCCAATAAGTCACCATCTATCACATGGTCTTAGGGATTCTACAATATGGTGTCTACATAAATAAGTGTCTGAGATTTTTTTTGTAATCAATAATTAATCGATCCCCCTTTCTGGCCCATAAGCGTCTTAACCCTTTTGAACGATGGGGTCTATTTTGTATGAAAATAGACCCCAAACATTTCAAGTCAAGAATTGGATGAATTCTTCATCAATCTTGACAATTTTTTTTAAATGGATTTTTCTAAGAATAAAAATAGTTATTCATGATATGCTTACATTATTTTGATTTTTTTTACTAATCTATATGACGCGTAAGTGAACTCGACGATGTTCCGCCGCGACTGAAGAACGCTCCCGGCTCTTTACATGTGGTTTCTCCTCTTGCACAGCACAATATTTTTTCTTGCTCGCACTTGCACATGCGCAATGTTTTTTTCTCGCTCATATCCAGTATGGGGTGATAAAAAATATCACACCCGTGCTAATGTTAAGTTAGAAAATTCCAATGATTATTTATATTTATTCATTGGACTTTTTTAGACAAATATAAAAAAGTTTGTGACATGTAGGATTTATATTAAAAGAGTTATTGAGAAAAATCAAAAACTTGGGGTCCCCAAATAGCATCGGCACGACTAGGTAAATTTGACACTGACATTGCATTCAACAAAATTAAAGATGCCTAAAATGGTCTAGTTGGGTTAATTCTGTAACTGCAAGGACTGACTACCATCGATCTTCCATTATTAATTAAAACTCTTAAAGATGTTTTTACCATATGAATTCTACCGGGATCATATTATTAATTCTTATTTCAGCCGACTGATTCCTTAATTTATTTTATTTATATTTTAAGAATCTCGTTTCTTCCATTTTAAAGAGTTTATCTGCCGTGTGAATCGAGGAATGGATGCATTCGATCGTTGATTTGTAGTATTATTTTATATGAATCAAATTTGGATGTGACTGTGCGTTCCGGAACACGGTCACACCGATTTATAATTGAACGTATTTATTTTTGTTGTTAAAATTTATTTAATAGACGTTATTTTTTTATAAATGACTTATCGATCACTTGTTACTTACATGTAAGCAGACAATAAATGTATATATGTGTATATGTGTAGTGAATCCAATAAAAAATATTGATACATTTTTATTACATGTTTTATTATACCGTAGCACCCTGTACAAAATTATTATCGACGAGCGAATCGGACGTTAACGCCAATATTTTTTTTGTTCCGTTAATATCTTATTCACACATATTTATATACATAAATCACATTTCTAGTTATTAGCGGGACTGAAAAGTAATTAAAATTTGATTACTTTTTGGTCCCGCTAATATGTAAAATACACGTTTGTTACGATTTATAATTTTGTAACGGAACAGTTCGGTCCGGCGTGTAAGGCGCTCGACACAACGCACACATCGACGATCCTCTAGCGCACTTATTACACAGGACATGACCGCAGGGCAGAGCGCACGGCGCTAAATTTTCATCCAAACATCCGGAACACGAAGCTGCGGCAGCGACACTTTTAACTTGCTTATCGATTTCTATCTCTTCAAACGACGGAGGCGACCTTATCGCGTTTAATATTCCCCGCACCAAGCACGGGATACCCAATGGCCGTAACATATCGCGTCTGAGACTACCGCCGGGCACCGCGTTCACATAATTGATGCCCGACAACCGCTTCGATATATCATAATGCTGACCGCCGATATAAAACCACGCTTGATGCAAATCCTTTATGATCGGCAAAGACCACTGCGCCACCAACGTCAATTTAAGCAAGAATACCTTTGCGTTCGGCAGTAATTCGTCATTCTTTTTAATTTTAGACTTTAATCGGCCGAGAGCGTTCTTCAATACGGTCTCACCGCAAGCCCCAAACACAATAGACAACAATTGGTACAATTTTGACGGAAGTCTCGTGTATGTATCGTCGACTTGGATGATTCCCGTGTATTCCTCGCCCAACGTTTGCAAATCTTTGAGCGTCGTCAGCGAGCCGTACGTGATCTTAGAGGCGATCGGTGTGTATTGTGAATATTTGTTCCACGTCTTGGCCCCGGTCAGTCTCAAGACTTCGGATATATTTGCGGTTAGTCTGTTATTGAAATAATCATCTTTTTGAACGGCTCTCAAAATGGCAGCACCACTCGCAGTAGCCAAAGACATCGTTGTATTTAAAATAAATAAATATCGTTTAATTATGTTATAATAATCTTATAATGCGATGCATTATAAGACGGGATTCTGTCCATGAAGTGACAGTTGATAAGACTAACCTTTGAGTTTAATATTTGGCCACAATAGCAAAAAAAATCAGCATGAATATTATGACAGTTGTTATCAATTGTATATCTCAAAACCTTTTGCTAATCAAATTAAACCTTTTAAAAAGTACGTTTTTGTGTGCCCGAAATTCACGTTTTTCTGCTATTTGCGTTCAATTTTTACAATCCCGTTTTATTTTAGTACATTTAGTGCCCTACTTTACGTTTTTATTTCCCGCAATTTACGATTGAAAATTTAATATTCAAATCAATTTATAAGCATATTTAATTGATGCATGAAGATTTAAAATGTTTGAAATTAATAAAATATAAGTGATAACTCTAAAATTGTTTGAAAAACAATTTGAATAATGTTTAAATGCTTTAATGGGAACTAAGGAAAGAAAATTATCTTATTCCTAGTTAGATGCCCTGCTTATCTAAAAAAAAATAACACTGAGGAATATAAAATAAGCCTTTTTCACTCCAAACTGTACTAGTGAATCTGCAGATATTAGACTTGAGTAAATAATCTGTGCTTTTAAACATTTCTACTACAAAAATCTGCTACATATATTATTATTAAAATTAGAAGGGCGAGAAGATTCCAAAAATTGTGAGATATATATTTTAAATGCAATGCATTACACTTTTAAGTCATGGGGTGAAATTGAAGCAATAACGATCAGAAAAAACAAAAAAGACAGTACAAATATACGACCAAGTTAATAATCACTTGTGACTTGTTATAAGCAGATAACGCCTAGAGAAGAGGAAAAGGAATACCGAGGCAAACCCCCTCATACTTGCCTGGATACTATCGGGAGGGTAAAATGCGATACCAACAAAGGGAAGCCTTTACAAAAAAACCGCATACCAAGACTTCATCCCTATATGAAGGCTGACTGGACATGCTCAATTTTCTCATTGACATAGAAAATTGATGAAATATGATTTAATAATTGAAAAAGAAAAGTTTAATGGTGAATGAAGAGGCGAATTAAAATGCAAAATTTAAATTTTAAATAAATAACGCAAAAATACGATTCTTTTTTTCAGCTGACCATTGAAAAAGGCGATGTCAAAAAACGACGTTTTAGTCAGGTACCCTTTATATTAGCGGCTAATCTGTTATTGTCCTATTAACATCAACAAAAAAATTATCAAAAAAGTGAGAGTATTTTGAAAGTTTTTATCTATTGTATAACTTATTGCAAATATAATCAAATTATTATTTTTTCTCAGTAACGTTATGTAGTATTTATATGAATTAATTGCTAATAAAGAGAAGTGAAAAAACAAAGTGATTAAGCAATCATCATAGCTGACCTCAGATAAAGTTGAATCAATGTTTTTTTTAAATGAAAACAAACAGAAAAATCATCAAATCATTAATCAATCTCTAAATATAACATTTAATATTAATCAGATATTTATTCAAGAACAAACAAAATCAATCTGGAACCGGCAGAAGACAATTGACTATGGATCCAAATTTTGGTATCGATTTTATTTTTGGTACCACTGAAGGAATATGGATTAACGAGTGAAAAGCACTCGTATACAATGGGCCAAATTTCTTTGGACAAGACTGACAGGCTGTCATCTTTTCTCTAAAATTCTCTGACCGATCTAAGGAGTTTTTTTTTAGTAAAAATTACATTTAGATAAATCATTTTTTATGCGCGAGTTTGAGAATCGCGGGAAAATTATATTCGCATAAAAGAGTATATATGCATATACATTTAAACATATTCATTCATTCGTGCTTTGAGTCGACTTCTGCCATTATTCTGGTAAATACAAGATGTCCCAAAAAATGTATTCACAGTTCAAATGATTATAACTTCAGTTTTTGTTCACAAATAATTAATGTTAAAATTGTAAAAAAACTCTAAATATAACGTGCAATTTATACTAATGTTCAAAATTATTATCATTCTGGTCAATACGCTGCTGATAACCGGGGTCGCGTCGGCCAGATTGTGCGGCGCACACAGGTACCGGAAGATTAGGTTCGCCTAGAGGCGCTAATTCGGGGAAAATTAAAAAATATTAAATACGAATTCATTAAACTTAGAATAAAATCCTAATTCTTTTCTCATCAGGGCCTCAATTAAAATTCTGCACATAGACGCCGGATACTATCGGCGCGCCACTGCTGATAACGGTGCGCTATTGATTAAAAAACTTCAACAAATAATTTAATTTGGCGTTCTGGCGCATTCTTGCTCAATTGCGGCTTTTAATTCTTCCATTGTCGTCGGTTTTCTGGCGTAGACTTTATCTATAATGTATCCCTGCAAGAAAAAACCAAAAAAGTGGCGTTAAGTCTGGGGAATGGGCAGGGTATTCTAGTAGACCTCTTCGTTTAAGTCTGTTTGAAAGGTTTTCATTAAGATATGCTCCGATAAATGAAAAAGAATTAGGAAATCAATTATACCGCGCCTAATCATCTGGCGCCTGTGTGCTCCGCACAATCTAGCCTTATGGACGGCACGCCCATTGCATTGTCATAGTGCAATATGACGTCGTGCTTATTGACCAGTCCTGGACGAGTTTGATTGGGTTTCAACTTCAAACTAATTGTGGACAATAAACATATGAACAAATCGTTGCATCCTTTGGCAGCCATTCTTCATTTTCTCTCTCGCACACAATAGCGAGAGATAAAAAACATCGCGCATGTGCAAGTATACGTGAAACCGCACACGTGTTAGAGTGGAATGTTCTATGAATAAAATATTCATAGAATAATCCAGATTTTAAAATATCAAAGTATTGTCGAAGAATTTATCAATTCTTGACTTTTGGGGTCTATTTTGTTTGAAAAACAGGCGGCATGGGTTTCAAGCTACCGTGACAGATCGGTTAATTGATCTTCTATATGAATCTGGAAGTTATTTATGACTCGACCTAATAAAAATAATTATACTCTTCCTTGATATTTCAGCGGATTGAATAAATAATTAACCATGGCTAAAATTAGCTTCTTATTTCAATTATTAATATTATCAAGCTGTGTATTCTATGTGTTATCACGTGGCATCGATAATAAGGTATGTGGATTTTTTTAACCCTTAATCGCTATGGTCACTCCGGTGTGACATCTGTCAACTCACCGCACACGCTAGCGACAAGTGTTAGAAGCTTTGTATAAAAAAATATTTGGATAGGAATGTGTTCATTCGATTCTTGGAAACTTATGGAATCCTTAGGTTTCATTATTCAATTCAAGCTTCGGCTACATTTTTGCATTTGCAAATTTATTCGCGTAGCGGATATAATTATTTAAATTTCTCTAGCTGTTAAAGGGTTAAGAAATGTCAATAAAATATTTGGCTAATACTCTTATTTAATATATATTTTTTTTAGGAACAACCATGCCAATCAACATGTATGCTGTACAAAATGTGCCATGAGGGTCCAGGTCAAGATGAAAGGTAAAATTAAATAAACAATTGACGAAAATCTTGAATAATTCTCATATATATTAATAATTAAAATAACTTTATTTCAGAGCTTGTCTAAATTTGCTTAAAATATGTTGTTCATCATTTGGGAGCCCAAATCATTATAGATAGAGATTAGAATTAAAATATCTATTTTATTATAAATCCTACATGTTACAAACCTTTTGTATTGGTTTAAAAAAGTCTAAAGGATAAATATTATAAAATCATTGATCTCTATTTTCTGCAATGGCGAAAAAAAAAAAACAACAATATTCGCTGCTATCACGCACCCGATGTTTTTACTCACTCGCATCCGGTACAATGTGCCGAGTGCGAGTGACGCGTGCTGCGAGAGCTCAGTCTGCGGTGAGACATCGCCGAGTGTGCGTGTAATCTACACGGCATATTATGAAACATATCATAAATATAATAAAGTATTTTTATTTTCAGAACAATTTTTTTTTTAAAAAAAACTCAAGATATTGAATATCTTGACTTCAAAGTAAATCTACGATAAAAATAAATTTTCACTTGTTTGGCTCGGATGGCATTCGATATGTAAGCAGGAAAACAGGAGAAAGGATTGACGAAAAATGCTTCAGATCAACGTCGATCGAGCAACCAGCAGGAAAAATAGTTAGGGGATGATTTTCTAACATCTATCTCATATAAACGACTGCATTTTCCGAGAAAAAATCAACCATTTACTTTAGTACAGGTTTTACATATCAAATTGGACGTTTTACAAATCAAATTGGACGTTTTTCAAATCAAATTGGACGTTTTTCAAATCAAATTGGACGTTTTACAAATCTTAAACAAACTTTACAAAATAAATCAATTTTTTGTTCATAAATGCAGAATAACTTGTATTATTAGAAATAAATCCCAAAACTGTTATAGTTGTAAAACTTCTAGAGAGTACATTTCAATGACTGCTACTATATGTTGTATAATGTGCCTGATTAAAAAAAAATTAAAGCGAGCCGTGGTCTATGGATCCTTTCTCGCGTCATTACAATTTTGGACATTGGAGACATTGGAGAGTACGGAATTTTGAGAGCGTAGAGTTTAGGGTAATGTTAAAAATTACGAATTAGTAAAAAATATATTTATATTTCGGAGAAGTGAATTAAAAACATCTATAATATCGTATTTGATTTATGATTAAATCATTTTATACTGAAAACCGTACACTTAATAAAACCACTACTGCAGCTTGATACATTTTATTGATTATAAACCCCAAAATATAAAGTGGATTAAA
Organism: Philopotamus ludificatus; assembly: GCA_022495035.1. Taxonomy (NCBI): domain Eukaryota; kingdom Metazoa; phylum Arthropoda; class Insecta; order Trichoptera; family Philopotamidae; genus Philopotamus; species Philopotamus ludificatus. The sequence goes on along the minus strand of JAGXCT010033567.1, from coordinate 34,098 downwards.
AGTTGTTACTGAAGATCCCAAATCCTTGGGGTCCCTGTTATACAATTATGTGCGACATACATTATTTAGTTACGTACCAGGTACCTGGCGCCATCTATTGACGCTTATTTCTTGACATATATAATATTTAAATTCAGTTACAGCATACTAGCGACATTTGTGGTTCCTTGTTCGGAATATACTTCCCACCAAAGGGCTACTAGTCCTTTAAATTAAGGTGTTCTTTATTGTCCAGAGCTGGTAATAGCCATAGTTTTGTCACGGTTCACTGTAGCATCCCTGAAAATGTCTTGATATTGTACATGCGTGCGATGTTGTCCTGGCGGTAGTCCATCGTTCTTTATTATTACTAATTTTCCTATGTTAAATACCTTTTGTATGTTATTCCATTTTTTTCGTTTTTGGAGAAGTGACAGATATTCCGTTTGCCACTTTTTCCAGAATTGTTGCAGCATTCTTTGTGTTAGCTGCCATCTTTTCATATTTGATATATTAACATTGTCAAAATTACAATCAGGGACTGTTATCATTGTGACTCCTAACCAAATAGCGAGTCACATATTAAACACAACAAAAATAAAGGTG
>JAGXCT010033567.1:0-30588 GCA_022495035.1 Philopotamus ludificatus | reverse complement strand
AACCCTTCTCGATACTTAGAAGCAATAATATTTTGTAAAATTTAGCTGCGTCTCATTGAAATCGGCGCATAAACTTATTCCGTCTTCAGGCCATAACTGCTGGTCTTCAGAGCTATCTACGAGACTCTTTCCGATTCAAATTGTAAAGCATTCTCTCCGAATAAACAACAAACACAACTTATTAATTGTAATTTATTAAAATAAAGATTATACATTTATTTAACAAATATTTTATATACACAGAAGCGACGGATTGCGCCATATAATTAATATAACTTGACTAATAGAAAAATACTGAAATAATTCAATCGACGACATCATACTAATTAATAAACGTACATAAAATCATCGGGCCGCAATCCAGCTAGCTCTATGAAAAAACACACAGATTAATCAACTGCTTAGCAGTTGTATTAGAAAATTGCAATATTAATAATAAACGTCAAATTAACAGCAGCTTCAAAAAAAATATTGTAATAATGGTTTTAAAAAAAAAATTCAAAAACTTCGCTAATATTCATTAGAATTAATTTAAATCTAGCTAAATCACAAATATATTTACATTTATCTATAAAAAAAAGCTGAGAATGTATATATACGCGATTACGTTACATTCCGTTAAAAATATCTATGTATAAAAATAAAATATCGTTTATCAAATATACAGATTAACCCATTCGTTCTGTTAACAATAAAAATAATATTATTATCAAACTCTGAATACTCATAGATGGGTATGTAAATTTATTTTACACGGATTACAAAAATATAGTATTAATCAATCTCGCATTGGGCCGATCTAATTGTCGTATACAGATTATTACGTACAAATCAAACTCATTTTGTTTATATTTAATTGAATAAAATACATCGTAATAAAAATAATAAAACAATATAGATTGCAGCTAAGATCATTTCATACACAAGACGACAATCGTAATTAAAAAAAAAACAATTATTTTATATAAAACCATAACGATATCACAATTTCGTATAGTTTTAAAACCTTATAATGCGATATAAAGTATGAGAGAATATTTAAATAGTAACGTAACATTCAACGGCGTTTTTGGATGATTTTATTTATTTACGGATGTGTAACGTTCAATTACTTGGTCCCATTTACACGACACATACGAAAATAATCAACTACACACTCGTTTAATAAGCAAATAAAATTAGATCACTCGTTCCGACGTCATCAAATATTGCATCCACGATTAACTAATCGAGCGCTCTCGTTACAACGGCCGATTCAATACTGTCAATTAAAATATATTGCTACGTATGTACAAATAAATACAGATATATCAATTATTTATTATTATCATCGTCGATATGATGAGGTATCGATTCTATATTACTATTATCATTATGTACAATCGACGGGAGTGCCGATCTATGTGCTGTTTGGATCGATGATCAGGGCACTGACGGCAAATATGAGAAACACTACACCTCCAATAATCGTCACTGAAACGAAATAAAAAAAAAATTAGTATATATATTCTCGTCGTAAACAATTATTATGTGTAGTAGTTACCGGTTCTGACGGAAATACGTTGTGCGACGATACGTCCGCCTAATACTGCGATTCCCGTGCAAATCGAATGACCGAGAACTCCTCCGACAATCACGCCCCATACGTCCTGGAAACAAATTCATATTTCAGCATAATAAAAGTAGAATTATCGATGAGCAACATGGATTTCGGCCTGGATCAGGTCACTGGATAAGGTCAAGTCGACTTTATATTAGGTAAAACGGAAAGAAATGACGTTTTTTCTGGTGCGTCACTTTAAAACTGGCTTGGCTAGTAGAAAAATGCAGAAGCCTGAGATTGAAGAGACACATTTGCGGTATTTCATGCTGTTTTTAATTGATGAGGGATTAAAGCCGAACGAAGCTACACAGACCATCTGCGATATTTATGGAGATGTCTTGAAACTGCGAAAGTGTTTTAGATGGTTTACACAGTTCAAAAGTGGTGATAGGGAGTTAAAGGACAAACAGAAAGACCCCTCAAAATCGACGATGACGCCCTAAATTCATTGGTGGAAGGTGATCCGCTTAAAACAGTGAAGAAATTGTCACATGACCTTGGCTGTCCAATAACAACTGTGCAAGATCATTCGAAAAGGTTGGGAAAAAAAACAGGCATGGAAGTTGGGTACCGCACGATTTCTCCCTAATAATCTGTGCATCTTTATTGTCCAGACACGAAACAGATCCATTATTCAGAAGAATTATTACTGGGGATGAGAAATGGATCTTTTACAGTATGCCAGAAGAAAAAGACAATGGTTATCTTCAAAACAGGTACCTGTGCCTACTCCTCGGTCAACATTATCATTGAAAAAAGTTTTGTTATGTGTTTGTTGGGATATTTCGGGTATAATTCATTAACATTTGTTAACAACAACAGGAAAATTTTACAGCATGATAATGCAAGACCTCATGCAACAAAAATCACACAGGACAAAATCAGCAAACTAGATTTGGAACCACATCCATTCACCTGATATAGCACCTTCCGACTATCATTTATTTAAATCAATGGAACATTNTTGTTATGTGTTTGTTGGGATATTTCGGGTATAATTCATTATGAATTATTAAAACCTGGGCAGATAGTTACGGAGTTATACTGTGCCCGATTAGAAAGATTAAAAGTGGAGTTACTAAAAAAAACGATCTTATGTTTATGATGTTTACCGGATCCTTAATTGTAAATTATTTCGATCCGTTACTTCAACGGAAGATGCCTCTCGTTGTAGTTGGACATTGATTCTTTGCACAATTGTGCTATATCAAATCGGCTCCCATTGAGTATTGGAAACTATCAAACGATGACATTTTCTAGATCAAAGGAGCCCATCATCTTTAATTACAGACATGGGAACGTAACTCTTCCTAAGCAATCGTCTGTTAAAGATCTGAGTATTTTGTTTGATTCCAAGTTAAAATTTAGTTTACATTTATCAGACGTGTGTACGAGGTCATCAAGAATGTTGGGCTTCGTCTTGAGAAATTCTCATCACATACATTGGTTCGGAGCTTACTTGAATCAGGTTCCATTATATGGGCGCCTTTTGACGCCTCGAATTCCCTCAGATTCGAGAAAATACAGAAGAAATTTCTAAGATATCTCTACATAAGAGAGTTTGGATTCTATCCCAGTTTATACAGGGCTGCCTGGGGTGTAACCCTCGAGAAAAGGAGGTCTATCTACTTGCCAAAGCACTTCTTCGAGCTGTTGGTTAGTGCAGTACATAACCCCTTGTACTGTGCGAGTTGCCCTTACGGGCGCCACCTCACTACCATCGAGCTCGTTCGCGTGTGCTTTTTCTTCCGCCAAATATGAGAGATGCTCTCGGAAACTCTCCGATAACCAAAGCTGATGTTAAATATCGCCATTTCGTTGATCTTTCATATGAGATTATATAATTTCATATTACGGATTAATTAATGACGGTATTTTAACTCTTCTTTTTATTATCATTGCATATCTATCTATCACAGATTGTTTTTTTAATTATAAATAAATATTAGATCGAAACAAAATTTTAATTCAATATTGCATACTTCTCTGGCTCCGAGTATCACTGTGGCAAGTTGTGATCGATCTCCCCATTCCGCTAGAAAAGTCATGGACGCGGCTTGCATGAAGATTCTGAATATCACGCCCCATGCTCGACGTTTACTAGCCGCCGATGCAGCACTCCTTCCCGATTCTTGATCGACGAGCGATAGAGAGGCTTCTTTTTCATACTGAAAATAAAAAAGTAATAATTTAAGCATGTTACTATACATTCGTGGCAAAAATTGTACTTATAGAGTTGTCAAGTTGGGGCCCTAATATTGCGAGGCCCGGGACAGCTACCCCCAGCCCCACCGTTTGATATGACCAGTACAGGAATGTGTTTTGATTCATTGGAAAATTTAGACCCAGGGTCTTTCAGAGAAAATGCAAGACCTGGGTAGTGACGCATTTATAGGATTGCTTATGATGCTCGAGCATCGGCCCTCCGATCATTGATGGCCACAAAGGGGCTCTTTTTTATGAGTTTCAGGTACAGCTTAACTTGTAGGACAAGATAAACATCGTGTTTCCATAGTAAATGTATTGTTGGATTGTTTAACAAATCCGTCACGGCGGCTCGAAAACAACGGCGTCGTTCATAGGGGGTCTCTCAGATACCCCAAGCATTTCAAGTCAAGATATTGATGAAGGATTCATTGCCTTGATCATTATTGGCATCATTATATTTTTCGCATCCCATCCTTTTAATTTATATCATTAAAACTCTCGTATTATTTCTCCTGTTCTCTGAAGTATTAATACATGTAAATGTAATAAATTATTAATAAACTCGTCTAAATAACGTGACTTTTGGAGATTGTGATTGAGAAATTCAAAATGATGTTGATTCTTTTTTTTGTATTTGTCTAGAAAAGTCTAAAGAATAAATATTACAAATAATCATTGACCTTTATTGTCCGCAATTGCGAAAAAATAATAAAAGCAACAATTTGCGATTCTATTGCCACGGGCGCGATGATATTTCTCACTCACATCCGGTATGATGTGCCGAGTGAAACTGAGCTATTGACACGTGGGGCTATTAGACTATTGAACTAATCCATTTTTTATGGAGATTTCATTAATATCTTGAATGCTTGGGGTCTTTGAGAGACCCCCTTCGGACGATGCGATTGTTTTCGTACCGTCGTGACGGATGCCAATTATTAATGTCCGATAACAAATTGTGAAGCTGAAAGAGCTCCCTCTCTAAAGTCACATTTATAAAAAAAATGCAGATTATTAGAGACGAGATACTGAATTATTTGTCCCCGGATCGGTTAGAGCGATTGTCCGCTGTATTGTTCATCAATAAAGATTCAGATGTCTCCATCCCCCACCCCCTCTGTTAGCCCCGTCTAGAATCCATAAATTCATAAAGCTACATTTTTGCATTTGCAAATTTAAAATTACCAATTAACAAATCTATATATTGTTTTAACAATAAAATCATGTAACATTTAGCCCAATTGACAATTGATGATTATGGTCGACGTATTTAGGCCAAAATATTTTAATGTTGGTCACTTTTGTTGGCGACGTACGATTTTCTAATACAATAAACCACAGAACGGATAAAAATAAAGGTATATACTTAAATTTTATAATATCTTAAATCAGCTTTAGATATGTTCGTATATTGTTCACGTCTTTTGCAGTATGGATGATTCGTTTTCGTCGTACTGTGACAATACCACGGACGACGACGATTCAGATTATGAAATTATCAACGAGAGTTTAGACGCTTCATTTTTAGATTTAATAAATAAAATTAGCCCCAGTAAAATTATTGTGATAGCCGACTCCGGTTCAGGTTCGGTGACATTAACGGTTTAAATGTATTCCGAAACTATATACGTTTGAATAATTATTAATTTGTTTATAGAAAGTTCCGATGAAAGTTATACGGACGAGGAATCGTTCGGTGTGTTTGAATACGAGGGTTCGACTACGTCTCAACAAACTGATTCCGATTCTGCGGATGAAGATTCGGAACGATGCGAATGTAATATTGATACCTTATCAACGGCTACTTCTGTCGGAGTATCATTCGATGATTCAGAATTGATTATATCCGACGACGGAGCATCCGAGAGTGTAAATAATCGATTATTAGAATAATATTAATATTTTTTGCATAATTTATTGTTTTTAATTTTAGAAATGGGATGAAAATTCAAATGATACCGATGTTAGTGTATCGGATATGGCTCCGAATCCGTGTATCCATGCTTATATTCCACCGCGACAGTGACAAAATGATGTTGTGATGGCGGAAAACATGTATATAGCAAGCATGTGACACACCGGCGTGTCGTTGGTAGTTAAACGGTTAAATGTCTTGCTGTAGCCATTTTAATTTATTTTAACGGCTAGAAAAATTGTAAAAAATGCATGGGTCCATATCGTGCTAGTCGTTCTTTACTGTGTCTCATTTTTTTTTATAATTTTAATATATTTAGCATTATGTATTACGAGATGTATATATATGTGTACTATAAGAATATTAATTAGGATTCAATAAATAAATATTAATTCAATAACGTAGCAAAACTTAAAAGTTATTTGAAACTATAAAAACTAAAGCTAACTTAATTTAAAAGGGAATAGGACATATTAATATTACCTGATCGTCGCGTTTACGTAGATCCTGTTGAACTTCTTCAAGCTCCTCTTGTCCCTCATTCGGATCCATTTTCCATCCGTCTCTCAACATCTTTATTCCGAATAGAGCAAACAGTGCGGCGCTTAAATAATATGTATAAGCTCTAGGAACCACTGTAGCAATCCATCCGAATCCAGCTTTAATAATAAAAAAAATATATATATAGTACACTTCCGATTATCCGTGCATAAATTAATTAATACGGGACATGCTGAACAATTGGGGAATGTCAACCGAACGGACATGTGACTGCGGCGCCCCGATACAGTCCATGCTCCACATCGTGAACGACTGCCCACTAAGAAAACTGAGCGGAGGCATCAACGCCTTAAATAAAGCCGACGAACAGGCTCAAGCATGGCTGGATAAATTTGACATCGACATCTGACCGGGCCAGCAGTTAGAGAAGCCCGCCGAGGACTGACCACAGGAGGCCCACACCATAATAAAAACCAACGCCATGGACTATTAAGTCCCAACACATTCGCCAATCGGGCCCGTTTAGTTGACCTGGTAAGAAATACCTCTCAGCGCCTCTCTCATCAGTAACTGGTGTAGAGGCGCGATTATCCCGGGCTAGGTTGCACCGGCTCCCTAGCCACCCTAAGACAAATGCCGGGATAGTTCCTCTCACACTACAAATCCTAACAAAGTCACCCCGTCCTCCAGTTCCAGGCTGTAGCGTCAACAAGGAAACTTGTTCAGATGGAAGCAATGCCGCACCCGTTGGCTGTTTTAGACTATCACTAAGGCGTGCGATGTTGGCCTGCCGGCTCAAAGAGGGGCCCGCTCCTCCAAAAGGCTATTAGGTCAACCTGCATCTGAATTATGTAGCCAACTAATGCTGTTCTTAGTGTGCTCCGAAGTGGCGGAGGAAACCCAACAACGACAAGCACACGAAGAAAAGTAAAAGCCATACGAAATCATCATCACTGGAGATGAAATAGGTTGTCTCGGGGCTAATAACCCTAAGGTCAGCGTTAATATCAAAATACTGTTGCAGTCGGCGGCGGCACAAATTTACTGCAACCAGTTGATTCACGATAACACACGTTCACACTTGACACAAATCACGAAAGAAAAAACAAATCGACAACTTCTGTACTTCCCGGAGCTTGTGCCATCAGATTACTATCTTTTCAGGTCATTACAACACTTTTAAATGGAAAAAAAACAGTAAAATCAATTGTCGAGGAGGTGAAAACAGATTTACCTAATATTTCAATACAAATCGGATACAATTTTATGAAACCGAAATCTAAAACTTAACAGAAAGGTGGAAAGATGTTTTAAATAACAGTGGAAATTATATTTTATATTAATAATTAATCAATAGAGTTTTCATAAAAATATTACATTACTTAATAGATTCATAATCATCATCATTTGCCAGCCACGAGACATTTACTCGCTGAGCGTATGGGCCTTACCACTCTCCAATTGGCAGTCTAGGCCAAAGCAACCTGAGTATCGCACGTGACGTGAGGGCTCCCCTTTCGTGTCCATACCGTGGGGACCCAAGCCGTCTTGGTATGCGGTTTTTTGTAAAGAGTTTCCCTCTCTAGACCATTGCTGGCATTGGACGTATATCTTCTACCCTGTTGGTATTGGATTTTACCCTCTCGATTGTGTCCAGGCAAATAGGACAGGGTTTGTCTCGGTATTTGTTTTTCCTCTTCTCTAAGGCGATATCTGCTTATAAAGAATTGTTGAGATGTTACTTCATTAATGGGTTATATCGATGGGTTATACCCATGGATCAAGGGGCCTTCTTGAAATCCTTTATAACAAAGATGGCTATGTAACGGAATTAATCAACCATACAAAATAAAGTCAATAACACTCGTTCAGTCGTGGAAGAAAATTTTACCAGATGTAGAAAGATTATTTTGGATTTTAACGAGTCCGAGATGAGTGAAATATCTGAAATATGGAAGCTAATAGCAAGGTTTTAAAAATGTTGATAATAAAAACATCGATTGGTTAAAATACGATACATGTATTACGAGTTTTTAATGTATATGCGGATATTATCTTCAATGTCAATCAAGAGATAAAGAGAATGGGGATGCAAGTGAAGAAGTAGAAATTATCAACCGTGACAACATAGCACTGACTATTGTTGACACTGTATTGGAGTAAATCAACCGATGGGGATTCAAATGTAAGGACTTATAGGCTCTTAACCTAGCCGTTCTAATAGGTCTATTTAAGACCCAAAGTTTTTAATTTTTCTCCAATAACTCATTTAGTATAAATCCAAAATGTCACAAACTTTTTTTATTAATCTAAAAAAGCCTAAAGAATATATATATTATAAATAATCATTGAGCTTTATTGTCCGCAATTACGAAAAAATAATAAAAACAACAATATGCGATTCTATTGCCACGGGAGTGATGTTTTTTCTCGCTCACATACGGTACGATGTGCCGAGTGCGCTTGTCATTTACGCGTCATATTGATTAGTCAAAAAATCCAAAATATCAATCAAATTATGAAGCATATCACGAATAACTATTTTAATTCTTGGAATAATCCATTTTTTTAAAAAGAGTCAAGATATTGAGGAAGAACTCATCTTGACTTGAAATGCTTGGAACCCAATTTCCATTACACATACATACATAAGTGGCCTTCTAACCCCGAGGCGGGTCTTTGCCACCTGGAGGACATTACGCGATATCTAGCAGAGACACGTCCGTCCCAACCCTGATACCAGGACTGTGACGGACGTTCTCCGGGTTATCTTGGCTCTTCGAATACGGGTCAGGTCTAGGGACCCGAGCTATCAACGTGCGTATTGTAACAATAATAATCAGACGAGGCTAGAGCCAAATCGTATTTAATTTACGGTCTGATCAGGTGCTACGGGCACCTCCTGTAGCACACACGTCATCGAATTGGCCTGGCTCTTCATAACTCCGTAGAATCTACTAAACCATGATTGTGGCACGTTCAATACCGACACACAACAACACTTGACTTGACTTGTGGGAAGGATATTTTTAACCAATCTATTTTCATTAATACTTTACGTTAACTGATTCTTGATGTTTTTCATAAAAAAATAAGTATTTACCCGAAGGACAAAGTAAACAATGAGAATTACTTTCATTGTTATTTTAAGGTTCCAGACTGTTTTCTACGATGCTCGTAAAAATGTTATCATATCTTTTGATATTTACAATCATCGTGTATTTGGTATGAAATTGTACATATGTTATTTATGTTTATGTTTTTATTAGCTATTTCGTTTTTATGACATTTCAGTTTAAACGTCGCAATTATTTTTCTTTTTCAAAAGTGTTTATATTAACTTTTTGATGATTTTACTGCTGCTCTTAGATTTGTCGAGTATTATATTGCAAAAAATATTATTTATAACAGGAAAATTTAATTTTTAGTCATGTGTTAAAATAAAATACGGCCTTAGAAATGTATTGTAATTATCTGTGATTTTAGATTATCCGAAGTGTACTGTATTCAAATCCTGACCTAATTTTTTATTTTATCGTTAAAATAAATTTAACAACTCGACGTTATCAACGGATTAAAAATAAATTATATTGCCATTGAGATCAACGGATTAAAGTAATAAATTTCAACAACTTCCTTATCAGATTGCAATTGTTATGCAATCAAACGGTTGTATTTATGCAACATTTCAATAAAGTAATCCGCGTATTTTTATTAAAAGCAAATATTTACCTGATAATACCGTCATGAATATCAACGCGGATATTGCACCGCAAAATACCAGAACCCTCGGATGCCTCATGGCCATTATGGCGGCAATGAAGAACGTCTTGTCTCCGAGTTCGCTCACGACGATCATCGACAGGGAGGCAACAAAGGCCTGCATGAAGCCCACGTTCGTATCATTTTCGATGCGCTAAAAAATAATTAATCACGATTAATAAAACAATCATCGCAATACATCGTCTTCATTATACGGTCCACTATAGATTTTTACCGTCATGAAAGCGCCGAATAGATAATCGCGCAATCCATGGTGGTGTTCGACCGGAGTCGTGGCACCCAGCGTCGATCCGAAAACTTCACCGCTCGAACTTCTACCGTCTCCCGAATATTCGGAACTCAAAACGGCTAAACTACTCAAATCCATTTTGCTCAGAAAAAATGTAACAACCGTTTAAAAATTTAGCCGAATAACGCAGCGAATAATTATTCAAAAACACATTCTTTTACAGCAACACTCAATAACCAAACAGATGTTCGGTCTGCGCGGATAGGCCTACCACTTGTGTTTGCCAACGAACGCCGCAAAACGTAATGATTAAATATTTAAACTCCCAACGAGAGTTGAATACACACACTTGTATACGTTATCATTCACATCTTATCTGTTATATACTTTTTAATTGGACCGTAGACAATAGATTACATGAAACGTTCAAATCGTAAATCAATAAAAGATACTCACGGTGGCGGAGGCTCCCGCTGGTTCAGTTTGCTCCTCCGGTAATTTGTCGCCGAATACTGCATTCGATGACAACAGTAAACACCATGCGATGCACACGGAAAGAATTTTTTTATTCATATTGGAACTGAAATAAATAAAATAATACGTTAATAAAGTTTTTTTTTTTTTAAATAAAACTATAATATTAGTGATGAACAAATGATATATAAAACAGATGTTATTGACGATCGTTAATGAAATATTTATATAATATCTTTTAACATATGTAAATAACGTTAGAATGACAAGAGGTTAATTAGAAAAACTCGTCACGATTATTATTTTTAGGTTTTCGTTGTCTGCGAGCCGTATAAATATTTATTTTTTAAATATTAGCCTTCAGATAGTTTCATGAGATATTTTATTATCTTAGATTCTCCAAAAACATTAATTCTGCCTCACATTTATCAAAGATGGAGGGATCTTCTCTGCAATTCCCTGCGTTCCTGTAAAAACGAGCTCTTCGTATTCATCGCATTCTGTGAGCCCGGAGTTGAGCCATCGCACGGGTCATAACAACTCTCGGATGTTCGATCTGTAATCCTTCTTCACTCTACGGCAGTGGTTCTTAACCTTTTGAGTGAGCCGCACCCCTTTGAATCTGAAAGTAAGTCTCCCGCACCCCCATTTAATTTTTTAATTTAAAAACTACATTTTTTTGAGAAATATATTGTGTATTTAAAAAAATATGTACGTTTTATAATATAGTACATTTCAAAAAAGAAACAATTGGCCAAAGCCACTGAAAAAAATCAAGTATTTTTCAAATATCACAAAAATAATTATTTTGTTAGAACTGTCCCGCACCCCTGGGGGTGCGCGCACCCCCGGTTAAGAACCACTGCTCTACGGGATCACATACGATAACACTCAACTATATCTTATATATCTTTGAATTTATTCCCTGTATCAGTTTCTGTGACATTTATACAAGGCGTAACTATGCATAAACAGTTTTGGTGATCCATGACGTATGTTATCGTTATTTCTTGTGACGTTACATTTTCCAGTTGCATGGAAGATGACAAAATTGCTCATGTATTTATGTTTTTTTTTAATTTTTTTAAGCCATAATAAAAAATGCAAAGGCAAACTGTAGTACAGTCAACCCTCCTATAGCGTTTGCGGCGGTTTTTTGTATACCGTTCCCTTCTATTTTTCAGCGGCTATTTGCCCTTTTACCTCGCTAGGCGTGTTCTGTTCTTTCTTTGGTGAATCACCATCTAAAAACGTTCCAGGGATATTCATCACAATACAGTAAGAACATATTTTTCTACTTGTATAGTCGTGGAACAAATTATGATCAAGTAAAGGTCATTGAAAATATAAAAATTGGTCAAATGTTTGATTTGCTTCAAATCGCAAAGAAAGTTAAAAAAAACCTAACCCCAAATTTTGTATGGGTGCCTAACTTTCTAGAGCGTTTTTTTTCTATAGCGTGGTCCCTATCTGAACGTTATAGAAGCGTTGACTGTATTTTATTTCGATTGAAATCAAATAAAGTTAATCAGACCATTTGCGATATTTATGTACACATTTTGAATCCTCGAGAGTGCTATAGATGGTTTCAAATGTTCAAGTGTGTTGAAAGTGGGTGAAATAATCAAGGATTTTTCAAAAGACCTCGGTTCTCCATGGTCAACAATAAAGGATTAGGTGAAAAGGAATATGGGTGCCGTACAAACTTTCTTCCAACAGTTTAAGAGTAACAAAAAATCAGCTGAAGCATGGCTGTAGAACTCCGTCAATATCTGAACAGGATAGCAGGCAGAGAAGCTCGTCACAGCATGTCCACAAAAGAGTAACCTCCTGGATTACTTAAAGCCAATGCGCTCGTCGTTCTGACCCTTTAACGACCTAGTAAGAAACACTTCTTAGTGTCTCTCTCATCAGTAATTGGTGTAGAGACGCGACTATTCCGGGCTAGGTGGACTCGGCTCCTTAACCATCTCGAGGCAAATGCCGGGATAGTACCTTGAGCCCTTTCCCATCACATTTCCTCTTCCTATAAACTTGGCCCGTCTTTCAGGTCCCAGGCCGTAGTGGGAACGAGGAAACTCGTTCGGATGCAAGCAATGCTCAGTGACTGTTTTAGACTGTCTGAAAAAACGGAGACAACTCCATCAACGATGAGCACACGGAGAATGGCAAAGTAAAAGCCACACGAAATCATCATCATCTGTTAATATCTACAATCTAGATTTAGAACCAATCCGTTTCTTTGAAGGATTGTTACTGAGTATAAGAAGTGGGTCCTCTACACTAGGGGTTGCCTTAAAATCAATAAACCAATTTACAAAAGCTGTCTGAAGTACTTCAATATATTTAATGTAATGTAATCCGCGCATGACAGCTCGATTCCCGGGCTTTGGCTGGCGACCTGACCCGTATTCGAAGAGCCTAGATAACCTGGAGAACGTCTGTCTACAGTCATGACATCATGACTGAGACGGAGGTGTCCTCCAGGTGGCAAAGACCCGCCCCAGGGTTAAAGGCCACTGTTTAGTTTTTTAGTTTAGTTTATATAGAAAACATGTTAAAGGAAATGCCAAACTAATAAATATTTTTTTTTTTTTATTAGGGAACGAATAAAATTACCACGAGTCAGACTCGTGGTTTTTACTTTTGTACCTGGTTACACACCACGAGTCAGGCTCGTTATTCCGTCTGAATGGGTTAATGCCCCATTAATACATATGTAAATTTTCGATCGCAGTTAAAAAAATCGCTCGAACATATTTCCAGACTCAACCACCGCATTTAGAACCAAATGACAATAGAACAATAGAAGACTCGTTGTCATGAATTTACAACTGAATCGTCTTTTAAAATTAATATTTATATATAAAGTCGGGGGCCGAATGAAATTTTTTAATGGGACGGATTGTAGAAAAAACAAAGACTTTCATCGGACAAGGCACCTGTATCTACCCCTAGAACATCATCGACTGAAAAAGGTTCTCCTTTGTATTTGGTAGGATGTTTTGGGAATAAAAAGGGCGACCCACTTTTCCTTGATTTGTCCGTGGCCTCCAGTCCATGACTTTCTGGCTCCATCGCTACTTCATTCGGGTGATTCTTTAGTTTCCTCGCAGATCGTTTTGTTGCGGATTTGATCCCGCAGATATACCTAACATTGCCCTCTGACTCACTTTGAACTCGTGGACTAGTCCCTCCGTAAGTACCCAGGTATTGGTGCTATAGGTTACCCATAAAATACACTGGTTAAATAGCTTAGTTTATAGGCATTGGGGGATTTGAGATTTAATAATTTCTCTAGATCTTTCAGTGTGTCTTCGTCATAATGACTATGTCATCTCGACTATGCCCTTAGACAGTCATTGCTAAAGAATTATATAAGCTCCTCAGTATTTCGATGTATCTATAGTCGAGTGTTGTCGCGTGTCGGAATCAGACGTGGTGGCAATGGCGGTTGGGCACAATCATAGTTTCGTGGATTCTATGGAGCTATGAGGAGCCAAGCCGCTATCCAAGCACCCGATCAGACCGTAAATTAAATATGAATTGGCCATAACCTCGTCTGATTATTATTGTTACAATCCACGCGTGACAGCTCGGTTCCCGGGCTCTTCCTGGCGACCTGACCCGTATTGACCCTGAGCCAAGATATCCTGGAGAACGTCCGTCATAGTCATGACTTCATGGTTGAGACGGAGGTGCCTCCAGGTGGCAAAGACCCGCCTCAGGGTCAATATGCCACTTAAATAAATAATATAGTCGACCTGGAATCCTTGGAGAGATTCCCGCACAGCCCAGATGGTGTCGAAGGCTTTTCCGTAGTCCACATGCGCTAGACATAGAGACTTGTTATACTCTTTTGATTTGTGTATAATTTGTCCGAGGGTATGAATATGGTCTATGTGTACTGAAGCCATTTTAAAATCCAGTCGTATGGTTTTGCTCGTGCTCGTCGTTGTAGAAGTTGCCTTCGTCCTTTCGAAACACACACTAAGAATTACATGGGACAAATAAGAGAGCTAGATTTAGAAAACCGCCAGAATTTTACGGAAGGTCTTCGTCAGATGATTCTTAAATAGAGTCTCCAACAAAGAACTGCTTCAGATCGTTGACATGAAGTATCGACCGAACAATAAAAGAGCACCTGATATTCTGGAAGGCCAGTTGAAGCTGATGAAGACACAATAAAGGCATTAATTGATGCAAACCGACGAATAGCAACTCGTGAGATCGCTGAGAGATTAAATTTATCGAATTCGACCATTCATGATCATTTGAAACGCCTAGGTTTAATCTCACAGCTCGACATATGGGTTCCTCAATGTCTTACGGAAAGAAATTTATGCCGTCGCATTGACATCTGTGATTTGCTTCTCAAATGTCAAGAAAATGATCCATTTTTGAAGTGCATCATCACTGGGTACTCACCAGTGTAATGTCATCAGCTGGACAAATTGAATAATTCACTTAAACAGAAAAGGTCAGATTGATCAATATAAAGGGTGTAGTGTTCCACCAAGTAAATGCGAGACCTCATACAAGTTTGTTAACTTGCCAAAAGATTTTATAGCTTGGATGGAATATACTGCCACACCCATCATATTCTCCAGATCTGGCACCTTCTGATTATTATTTGTTCCGGTCTCTACAAAATGTTTTAGACGGTAAAACCTTTACTTCAGATGAGGAGGTCATAAAACACCTGGATCAGTTTTTTGCCAACAAAGAACAAAAATGTTATGAGCGTGGAATCATGCTACTCCCAGAAAGATGCCCAAAGGTATTGGACCAGAATGGACAATATATAATTCAATAAAATATTTATTCACTATAATAAAATCGTCCTTCATTTTCATAAAAAAAAAGAAACTACTTTCCGAACAACCTGATATAATAGAAATTATAGAAAAAACTACGTATAACGCAATTGAGCGTTCTACAAAATATTAACATCATGCTTAAATCAACATCACTATGCATAAGTCACAACCAAATATTTTTTTTGTAATTAGAAAGTTGATAAATATTTTTTTTATAAATAAAACATAATTTTACACATACATTTTAATTTTTTGTGTACATATATTGGGTCTAAATACTAAAAACATGATTATACGTAACGAAATCATTTTTTTACCCTAAACCGTATTTCATAATTTATTTACATACAAAGAGTTCAATAAATTTTTATTCATTCACCTACATTTTTATTAGAGATAAGATAAGACATATTAGTTGCATTGCTTTATTTGCGTAAATGAGTTGATTTTATTAGAAAAAAAATATTTAATCATAACGTTTTGTAAGACGTGATAATGGTTGAAATTTAATCATTCGAATTATTACGATGTTAGATTTAATTGTTTATTAAATCCATCGATCGATGGCGACATCTATGAAATTTATGAGTAATTAATTTAACAGTAAATTATTTTGCAAATGTATTTATTTACAAAAATATTACTCTAACGTATAACTATTTTTATGATTAGATAACACGACGTAGTTCAAAATGATGAGGGAAACGCATAAATAACGTAAATAATATCAAATGCAACGTTGTACAAAAAGCTGACCGTATAAATTTATTGCAAACTAAGTTTTACGATGACAAAAATCATAAACAACATTGTTATTACAGTTAATTATGTCAGAGTGATAATTTTAATTAAAATCACGACAAGAATAGACCATATATTACGCTCATACGCACTGTGCATAATGTTACTATCAACATTGTTTTATAATGAATTATTAAACATTTATTTATAAATAGACCGTTTATTAGATAAATTAATTAATACAAAGTACAATTATGTATATATATTTATAGAATAATTCATTTAAAATATGTGGAATTTTATCTTAAATCGAGAGAATGTTCAAATTGATTTTACAAGATAATTCTTATCTAATTATGAATCATTTAATAATTAGTATATTTAAATTGTTTCACTAATAATTTAATCGTTTTAAAACTTAAGCCGAAAACTCACCACTGGTTATAATGCCATTATACAAATAATTCAAATGTATTTCTAAATATTTTTTTGCACGTCGCGCTGTTTCGATTAATTAATATAACTACTATATCGTGATGCAACAGCGACTTGTTTGAAAATTTCATTGACAATTATGAAAAAGCGTGACGAGACCATTAGAGCTTTTGACACGAAATCGCGCTAATTCGTCTCCACTTTTAGATATTTGAATAATAAATTCAATCCATTTGTTGTATGCTTAAATTTAGTTGTAAGTTCACTTACAATTTGTGGATCGGTAGTGGAGAGGGCTCAGACCGCGCCGGGCATCTTGTCAGTCTGACACCGCTGACGTATGACGAGCGTGTCATAAATTATCCACGGCCATAACAAAAAAGCGCACGGCCATGAACAAATTACAATAATCGCAAAGCCATGCGATTGTAAAAGCAAAATGAAGCGACAATAAATACATTCATATAATTTCATATGTATATTATTATTTTATATTAACATGGTTATTAAATTCTCTCGCTATTTAATAATTTAAAAAATTAAACCCTTTTATGATATTATTTTAACGCCATTTTTTGATCATTTCATTGGCGACATAACTTTTAATACTCGATACTTTATCGAATAATATTCTGTCAAGTATATTTAAGGTCCTTGCTACGAGCTTATCAATAACCCTAATTAAAAATCTTACTTATCGAATTAAAAGATGTAAATTGATCGAATTTAGTTTATTTAATAAGCAATATATTTCAAACAAAATGTAAAATTAACATTAAAATGAGTATATATTAATGATTTCTTTTCTTCTTTGATTTTTGACTGATCTCCGGTGATGTATCTTGGCTTAATTGCGATTGTGATTGTGTTTGTTCTGTATCCGAAATACTATCATCGGCCAATCGAGTATTTTCAGTTCTAAACCTGTAATTTAATAAATGTTTAAATGCGAAATATGTAGAAAAATATATTTAAATTAAGCAATTTTTACCTTTCTTCTGTTTCGTTCATATCTGTTTGTGGAATTTTGCAATTAGGACATTTAGGAATTTTTCCTAGATACTTTTCTAAGCAATGTATATGAAAATTTTCACCACAAGGTGTACATGATCGTAACTAAAAATACAATAACATAGATAGAATATACATAAAGAACGTCAATGAATTACAATATTTGCAATAAATTACTTGGAATGCAGATTGTTTACAAAGAAAGCAAACGTCAACGTAATCCGGAAAATTATGCTGAAAATAAGTATCGAATTCGTGTATGCCACGAGTATCGAGACAGTAACCGGCCGAAGTTTTTTTTATATAACGCAAAATACACCACGCATCTAATAATTCCTAAAATTATAATTCAAAATTAATATAAAAATTAATCGTTATATATTATGCGTAATGTAATACCTGCGCTCGCGTTTTTGATAATGATTGCAATTGAACTTTCGACGCTACATTCAGAGCTGTTATACCGGAAATAATTTTCTTTTCAGATAACATAATGTCTTCTAATAAAAATTTGAAATATTCTAATTCAGCGGGCGGAAATAATGTTTGACTCCGAGCTGCTTCGTCATATCCCAGCGAAATAAAAACGATTTCTTTTGCTCCCGTTGAATCGTTAGTAATCGATTTAATTTGCTGTTGTAGAGGCCTTATATTTTTATTTATATCCGTAATAATATTTTTCAATGAATGACCGTCATTCTCTAAAATTATAATAAATATCTTATTATATATTCAACTGAATTACATTGTTCCGTATATATTTGGCATACCGGAATGATTATTGATTATATTCTCAGCAGCGGCATTCGTTAGTACGCATTTACTCATTACTGTGCGTAAGAAAAATCTATGAATTTCACCGTAATTATCCATCGTAGAATATCAATGCAATATCAATAACATAACCTAAAAATATATTATTATTAAGTTTGATTATATATCACTTCACCGCTGATAATGTACAGTAGATCATGCGTTATATATATATAAATATAATAACAAACGAAAATGTCGTTTTTAATGATAAAGTAGTTCGAAAAAAATATTTTCTTACAATAACAAACCTAAAAATCTGAACCGCCTTTAAACGTCAAATTGCCAGTGTTACCATATGTAAAATTTGATTAAATGAATCTATGATAATAATAGGGAAATAAATGACGATTAAAATTCACAAAATTTTATTTTAACGACTATTTTGATATTAATAATATAAAATAATGATGTTTTATTTATATCAGCGTTCCATTAACTCAGTGTTGCAATATCTTGGGTATGAATTCGTTGCCATGGATACTAACCGATGTAATAATCTCATCCAACCAAACAAACAGAAGTAATCGTTTTGCCGGCGACTCTGGTTATCTTGTATATATATTAATAAAATATATATATTAATCATCAATATATTATTTATAACTAAATACAATTTCATTTATTTACAATATAATTCAGTAAGTATTACATATTTATATAATTTTTTTTATAATTATATGCTTAAATAAATTGTAATATTTTTATAAATAGTGATTTCTCAATATTATTATTATGTAAATGTATTTAAGATAAAAAAAATGGTTTTTAATTACCCCTTTTTTTTATTTTATATGAAAATTATGTAAAGTATTGATTATGTCGCATATTTTCGTTGATGTGAAATGGTTTCCGATTATTTCGTTGTCATTGTGTTCGATAAATTGTAAACAAATGCTTAGTTACTGAAATATTCCGTGCAAGAGGAATATAATAGATGACTCATCCATTTGATATAAATCAAATTTAATATTATGATGTTTACTTATACAGCGTGATTTATTTTTATTATTTTATCAAATGAAACGTTTTGTTTTCAGCTTTCGCATATATTTGTTCGATTTCACTGAACAAAAATGAAAAATTCCGATTCTACTAAGGATAACAAGAGTCAGACTTCAATAAAGAAAACGTCGGATAAAACGTTAGAGATCGACGATCACATAACTAAACGATACGATATTAAAAAACGTCTCGGTAAAGGAGCATACGGAATCGTATACAAAGCAGTCAATAAGAAGACTCATGAAATTGTAGCGATTAAAAAGATCTTTGACGCCTTCCGCAACCAGACCGACGCTCAGCGAACATATAGAGAGATATTTTTTTTACAATCGTTTAGTAAACATCCAAATATAATAAAGTTATACGATATTCATAGGTACGTCGTCACGAATTATCGATTATAAATCAATTGTGATTAATATATGATTAAAATTCAGGGCGACGAATAATCGAGACATATATCTCGGCTTCGAATACATGGAAACGGATCTGCACAACGTTATTAAGTGCGGTAACATACTGAAGGATATACACAAGAGGTATATCACGTATCAGATGTTAAAAGCGACTAGATATATTCATTCCGGCAACGTTATACACCGCGATCAAAAACCGAGTAACGTATTGATAGATAACGCTTGCAGGTAACACATGAAAATACAATAAAAAAATAATCTGATATATTAACGATCATATTAATTGATTTCAAGGGTAAAAATAGCTGATTTTGGATTAGCACGATCAGTTTCGGTCAACGATTGCGTTAACGGAGGGGCTGATCCTTGTTTAACGGATTACGTCGCCACGAGATGGTATAGAGCTCCTGAAATACTCATTGCTAGTAAAAGGTATCTTATTATTAATCGTGTTTATATATATATATTATACAGATTTCTATATAAAGTTGTTTTATTTGATTTAAGCTATACGAAAGGAGTCGATTTGTGGAGCTTGGGATGTATACTCGGCGAGTTGATAGTCGGTAAACCTTTGTTTCCGGGATCTTCGACCGTGAATCAGATTGAAATAATTATGTCGTGCATACCTACACCTTCAGAAGCAGGTTAATATCTAAATAATAATATGGATCTGCGTTATCGTATAATATTTTGTGTTTATTTCACAGATATATCTGCGGTATGTACGGGATACGGCTCATCGCTCATTCGCACTGCCGTTAAAAAGCATACACCGCTAAACGATCTCTTGAAAGATGGACCCGAAGACGCAATTGATCTCATATCGAATCTTTTAGTGTTTAATCCGGCAAAACGTTGTTCAGCGGAGCAAGCGTTGACGCATCCATATGTGGCAAAGTATATAATTCTCATATACATTATTATTTATATCACGTGAAGTTATTCATTATAATGTCTTTGTTTAGATTTATCAAACATGATAATACTGATTATGTATTGAACAATGATGTTATTCCACCGTTGAGCGAGGACACAAGACTGTCGATCGACGAATATAGAAATAAAATTTACGGTCTAATGAAAAGAAACGATTACAGGTATTAAAAGCAGTTTTCTCGGAATGATATTTTGTTATGATTACATGTTTTTATTATTATAATTCAGATATAATGACGAGAAGAAATTCAGATCTATCGGCGTTCAAACGCCGAATAAATCATCGTCGCTGAGACAGTCATCGTGATTTCATTATCGATATATTATATAGTCATAAATGCTCAAACGCAACGTAATGGAGATTGTTCCTTTTAGTTCTTTAGTGAATGTATTGTGGTTTTGTACACGGTTTATTTTAAATAAAAATTTGCAAGTCAGAATTATTGTTTTATATGTTTGATCTGTGAAATGTGGTTGTTTATTTAATGAGTTTTCAATTGTTTATTGATTTAATGCGAATTGAATTCAATCAAATGATATATCGATTGTTTATTGTAAAATATAGACGTTTTTAGTGGGAAAATTTATTAAATCTGCTTAATTATATTAAAATATCCGAAGATTCTTTAGGAATTTGATTCTTTTTGAAGTGTACGATGGCTAATAATCCATCACCATCATACGATGCTTAATCAAGCTAAGAATTGCTAAGAAGTTGACAATTTTTTGAACTGTTTGAAGCTGAGTTGAAGATGATTTGTTATAAAATATAAAACTAGGGATCTGAGTTGAATTATTTGTGTTAAATACATCTTTCTCCTTTTGTGGGAAGTAAAACTGTAAACCAGGAGAAAATGGGATTCCAGTAGAATTATATAAATTATTAGCTGAATGTTCTCTTAAAAATGACAATTCTCTTGAATCGTATATACGAAACTGGTAAAACCCCTCATGATTGGCTACAATCCTCATTCATCTCCTTGCCCAAGAAAAACAGACAGATGGAATACAATGATTATGGACTAATTAGTCTTGTATCTCGCGTGTTAAAATTTCTCATGAAAGTCGTTCACAGCAAGATTCAACAGAAGTGTGAAAGTGTAATTGGTGATTAAAAGCTTGGGTTAAATTCTGCCGTGACATACAAGAGCAAGGATGTGTGTTGTCATCGATGTTCTTACATTTCAGTTGGAGGAGAATTAATTAATTGCTGAACCATGTCAACGAAGCGTGTTAGATAGAGTTTCATTTCATCATCATCATCATTTGCCAGCCACGAGACACTCACTCGCTGGGCGTATGGGTCTTGCCAGACTCTCGAATGGTAGTCGAGGCCAAAGGAGCCTGAGTCTCACACGTGACGCGAGGGTTCCCCCTTTGTGTTCATATTGCGAGGACTTAATTGCGTCGTCTTGGTATGTGATTTTTTGTAAAGAGTTTCCCTCTCCTAGCCATTGGTGGCATTGGACATGTACCTTCTACCATTGTTGGAATCGGATATTACCCTCCCGACTGTGTCCAGGCAAATAGGATGGGGTTTCCCTCGGTATTCGTTTTCCTCTTCTCTAGGCGTTATATGCATATAACAAGTCACAAGTGACAAGTACGTCCGTTTCGCAGACAATATGGCGATACTGGTGATACTGGTGATCCGTGTTAACGAAGCGTGTCTGAGATAGGGTATAACAATGTACATTAAAAAATATGATTATAAGCAAAGAATTGTTGGACCCGTTACACGGCGAACAGATTCAGCAAGTAGAAAAATATAAATACCTGAGTGCCTACATTAGTTCGGAGGTAGAAATCAACGTCAAGATTCGGGGTTCGAGACATGGACGTTGTTGGTAGCGAAGAATCTTGAAGATTCCTTGGATGGAACGTGTTAAGAATACAATCGTACTTCAATTTCTTCACAAAGAGCGAGCGATTCTGGACCTTGTAAAATATCGTAAAATTGAGTACTTTGGACACATCTTCGTGGATTAAAGTATCGCATTCTGCAGACCATCATGGAGGAAAATATAGAAGCTAAACGATGGTTGAAAAGAAAGAAGTTTTCGTTTCGCTCTGCAACATTCGCAATTGGACCAAGCTCGGGAGTCCAATATTGCTCCAGCTAGCTAAAAATAGATAATTTTATGGAGAAAAAACAAGGAATCAGTAGATCGCACACGTCGGAAAGTACAAGGCACTTACAGAATTAACCCGCCGACGTAATGTAATTAATTTTATTAAATTATTATTTATATCATAGCGCCTCGGCGCTTTTGTGCGCCGCACAATCTTGCTATATGGCCGGCGCGCCCCTGACCATACGTACCGTACTACACTGCTTGATGACGGGTATCTCGAATTTAATTAAACAGTACGACAGTTAAGCATTGTTAAGTGTATTTAGCCTTTTTTAAGCACAAATTCGATTAATTCTCATAATTTATGGATCTAATATACACAGAAGCAAGGATTTTTTCTATGAATATGTTAAATCTTGTCAAAAAAGCAATGTAGATAATAAACAGTTCATTTTTTTGAACAGTGCTGTTTTAAAACTATTTAATTTTATTTTTTTTGTTATAAAACAAATAATTTTCATATTGCGGTGAAATTTTGGCCATAAGGTCAATTGGCATGCCGCATATATGTTTCTTTACATGTGAGGACCGTTTTATATTTCATTTCGATAAAAAAATATGTCAATAACCATCTTCAATTTGAGAAATGGCGTTTACCCAATTGCCTGAATATTGAAAATGCAAAAGACCTCAATTGTTTAAACACAAGCAATGTCTTATTCCGAGAGAAATTAACCCAACTCTGACCACAAAACAAATATGGGCTTGTGCACCATGTGATTTAAGTTTCACTGCATCGTGTGCTAATGGTGATGACGGCTACTTGGCCGATGACCACAATTCCAGCTACCGTCCACTGCACACGTGGTCCGATCAAATACTTCCTGGACTTGAAAACTTAATTGATAATCAAGTTTTTGAAGCACGATCCTCGAAGGCGTATAATAGGACATTGTTCGGCGTGGTCCAGTTCCGATAGAGAGCATGGCCTCGATCAATTCTGCAAGAATAATTTGATCAAAAAATTAATTATCGACCACCTATGGCGAACAGTGTGTTCTGATAAGTATGCACGAAAAAATACATTCCATAGAAGCTGTGGCACAGTGGTTCAATGATACGATGAAAATTTATTCAAATATTTTCAATAATTTATTATTGAAAATAAGACCTAAATACGCATTAGGGCTTATTTTCAGGGGATATACTATTTTTTTATAGGTCATAAAAGATCTGCTATATACGAATTCTGACACGAAGGATATTATCCAAACGACCAGATGGAAAGAACTCACAGCTAGAGTGGTGGAAAACACCAGTTTTTATGTAGAACTATTGTCACCAATGTCTAGAAATAACGCTCTATGCAACTGAGTACGTCTAATCCACGTAGTCTACTCCTAGAGGATTAGTAATTCAGCCAACAATTATTTTATTTATTGATTCTTCAACCAATGTTCGACTTCTTGCAACAGTCATATTGTAGAGCCCTGGCCTCATCCAACACCATTCTCCATTTTATCCGATCTGCCGCCAGGTCGCTTCATCTTTCGCTAAGTTTCCATGATGCAGTGTTCTTCTATACATCTATACATAGTTCTTTTCCTCAGAAGTTCATTCAGATTCGTATGTTAGGATAGGCCTAATGAGAGTCATGTAGAGCTCAACTTTAATCTTCTTGAGTTCGTGAGAAGTCCGAAGTAGCTGGCTATCTTGGCATCAGTAAGTGATTCTTGTAGACTAGTCTTCATAAAATTTTCACGCTTTTTATATATAGTTATTGGTTTCCATACAAAAACATTCGAATGGATTATTTGACTTCAGTAACTTTCAGCTTGAACAGTGTCGGCGATGTTAATAGAGAGTTCACAATCCATTAATTCTTGACAATTCTTGATCGTATACACTTAATTATTGCCTTCCAGGATTACCTTCACTTTGCAGTTATTGCGGTGAAGCTACTACGCTCCTTTCTTCTCCGTTCTTTTACATTACAAAGCATGACGAGCTTCTATAGACTCACTTAAGTGGTGAACAATCTTTTTGAGACATATGGACGACAGTCTTCTTGTATGATATCGAGATTCTTTGGGATTGAAACATTTATGCGTTTAGCAATAACTTTTTCATCATCTTTTCCATTACAATCCCGGTTTCTAGAACGTAAGTAAAAATGAAAAATATCAAGTTCTGCATCAGCACAAACAGATAAATTCCTGATCCCTCGCCAGTTCCGTAAGGTATCTGACATGGATAGTTGATTGCTTTTATCGACAACCATCGCAATAAAAATAACAACTGTTAATGTTTTACTGCGATATTAGAAAGAGCTCATTTTGAAATAAGGTTTATATTACAAGCAATCTAAAAATCGCGCTAGGAATTATTTTCAGAAATCACAATAAATGTCGATGGATTTTTATTTACAACCACTGTGCATCGTTACTAATGGGTTCCAATTTCAATAATGATTGAATGCGCCATTTTTTTTTTTATTCGATCCGGTATGTAAATCTATTTAATTTGAATGACATAACGTAGACATGTTATGACATTGTTGAATTAATGCATAGCCGCCACAAAAAAAATGGCGATCGAAAAGGGGAGCCGCGTTCGCGAACGCCGTCGACGGCTGCGGCCGCAAGCTTTTCAGCCAACCGTGTCCCAGATTTCCGCCCATTTGACGAACAGTCAGAGATCAAATACGAAAAACGTAAATCTGTGAGTTTACGAGAGTGCATTTCCCCCCCAGGTACTTAAGAGCAAAGAAGGTTGCCGAGAGAAAGTCAGCGGCTGTAATTTTGCGGTGAGTCCCATCGCCATCGTTCGACCCGTGGTTATTTACTAGGATAGATATAAATCTCGACGCGCATTCATACGTCCATTATTCAGATGCAAAATGGTGCAGATGGAAGAAGCGGAAGGTGCGGAATGGCCACGGGGAAAGTGATAATTGCCTCGGCGATTGAGCCATTGTTCGAAGAGCCGGCGAGAAAATGCCATAGGAATATTTACGATTTTGAGATTAAACGATGGCGTTCTATAATACCTTCTTGGAAAACTGTGCTCAATTACAACCGGACAATTAAACACTACAGATAATCAAGACTTAATAACTGTGTTAACCAGCATCTGTGTTGGAAACATAAAAATTTATAGCTCCGCTCGTAAATACAAATATTTACAATCCCCATTCCTAAATGAGTCGATGCATATTTTTGTCTATTAAAATACATTTACATATTATCCGGTAATTAATAAATCGAATATTTGAATCGATGTGGCGTCGATAAGGGAGCGAGCCGCATTACCGACGTTTGGTCGAAAAGCGCTCGCACGACGTCCACTTTCTATGGCGATATTTGTTATTTCGCAAACAATAACACATTAAAAATGTATTATTTGAAAATATTTAGACAGATCAAATCATCGCCGCTATAAATAACATGAAAGTTGCGATTTAAATTTAATAAAGGAACCAGTTTTTTTTTTTATTTCATCAAACGATACACGGCAGAAAAAGCCGTCATCAATCATCACTCATTCAGATGGTCAATTCATCAAGAACAAAGCTGGTATTAATGCGTTCCACTTCAATTAGCACTGCAAGAAATGGATTACCTGACTCAACATAACTGTTAATGTGGCGCCCATGCCATCAATTTTACTTATGCGTTTAAAAAAAATGTTTTTTTTCTACTCGTGCAGTAGTTCCATCCTAATTGATGTAATGAATTCGGTAACAACGATGAATTGATACCGCATTTTATTGTTGTCTATGAGCCATCGCCATAAACAATGGCGGCTCGTCTTTAAACAGCTGTCAAATTTGAAATTTGGCGGTTTTCCTCGAAGCGAATTAAAAAGAGCCATTTTCTCCCATTGTTGTGTCGGCTCGTTCCCATTGCCACGTTTGATGGCCGCTAACGAGTGTGTTTGATGTAGTTAACTTTGGGAAATCGGTCGTTAACGACATTTTCATGCCCGTGGGGCACAAGACTCCGTTGCGCATTTTCCTAGCTGCTTCAATATCACATGCCTACTTTCTAATACGATGCCACCTATAGGCAGTGGTGCTGGTGCATTCATATCCGAAATAGAGCGATTTTAAACACAACGCACACAATATGCGCATGCGCATCTATATATTTCTTGAACTACACGCGGGAAATAACAAAATTGAGTGTACCCTGAATAATTCCGCGGCTAATTCTGGACGAGATGAGCTCGTGCGGTCAAGATCGAGGTCCGCAATCGTTTCGAAATGCACAAACGAGGATAGAACAATTTGCCGCATTCGTATGTTGAACCAAGAACAGGTTCTCAAAGCGAAATTCTAAAGCGCCGCAGTAAACACTGGCCGATAATTAACCTCAAGAGTGTCGCACGCTCCGGCCTCGATATGTACTAGTCGAGATGCGCATGCGCATGTTCCTGGACGCTGCGCCGCGTGCGACCATTATTTCTCTCGCCAACGCCACAATGCACAATAAATATCGGCGGGGGAGACAGATATATGGGGATTCGATTATTCGCGTAATAAAAATAAGATTGAATACGATTATGTGCTAAATAATCCAGTAGTACTTTCCTCTACTTCGCGGCCCACATATGTTTTATTACTAATACTATTATAACTATTATGTACATCCCAATAATCACCCCAATAATCCTTCCAGCTCTAACTAAGCCTCATCATCATCATCATTTGCCAGCCACAAGGCTCTCAAGGGCCTTACCAAACTCTCGAATGGCAGTCGAGGCCTGAGGAACTTAAGTCTTACACGTGACGTGAGGGCTCCCCTTTCGTGTCCATACCGCGGGGACCTAAGCCGTCTTGGTATGCGGTTTTTTGAGAAGAATTTCCCTCTCTTGAACATTGCTGGCATTGTACGTACATCTTCTGCCTTGTTGGTATCGGATTTTACCCTCTCGACTGTGTCCAGGCAAGTAGGAGCGGGTATGTCTCGGTATTCGTTAATTCTCTTCGCTAAGGCATTATCATTATATGTCACGAATCGCAAGTGATTATTAGCCCTGTCGCACAATAGTAATCCTTTCATCGTGGAAAAGACCTCTTCGGAGAGGGGCCCCTAGAAAGAAGAAAGAGGAGCGAAAGTATCGGGACTAGACCAATTATTGGTCAACAGATAAGGGTTTTCTTTCCCAGGGTATACTGTCTCTGTGGTGAGAAGTCCGTTACAGACCAGATTTATTTATGCACATAAGGATATGTGTACACATTCATGTACGAATTTTTTCACGGGTGCACTATTTTGTTAAGTATTTATCATAGTTTACTTACCCCTGCCCCCGCAACACAAAGCTTTTAACTTTTTTTAAATAAATAAAAAAGCATCAGCGACGAAAGCACCCTTATATCTCAACTAAATATTACCCCTTACATTTGGAAAGGACCCCGCTCGATTTACTAATTCTCCACCTACAATAATCATAGACTTCTAGAATTAAATAAGCTATTAACTAAATTAAATTAAAGTTAATCTTTGAAACTTCTTACTTTTCAGGTTTCCTCACCCCAAACATTTCTTTCTTTCTACCCCGTTACTTATTGACCATATTTTGACTCTATTTAGTTCCCCCAGTAATAAATCCTGATTCACCAAACATGAGCATAACAACAGGAAGCGCGAACTGAAAAGACCTAAGTACAATCAATATTATAACATTTAGCTGCCGGACCCTCTAATCATAACCAAGGGAATCCCTCCCATCAGAAATCAGCCGGCTTATTTGAAAAAATCTTAAAGGTCACACAAAGGAATAGCCCTATTGTAGAGCCCTGGCCTCGTCCGACACCCTTCTCCATTGTATCCAGTCTGCCGTCACGTTGCTTCATCCTACGGTGAGTTTCAATGTGTTCTCCCGTACACAATCCAACCACCTTAGCCTTGAGTTTCCTTTTCTCCGGGGACAAGAAGGCTTGTTAACCATGAGCCTTTTCGGCGGCTGAATGTCCCGCATGGGACCGACCGGACTCTGGCCACTCTTACGACAGCTTTGACCGATATATCCATATATAGTCGGCACTGTTCCTCGTTGCTTTGTCTCAGAATTCTTCTTTCCAGGATATTTGTCAAGCAATCTTGTTTTATCAAAGCCCAACATTCAGACTTGTATGCTAAGACGGGCTTGATGATGGCTATCTAGATCTTGACTTTCTTGATTCGTATTCTTTTCCATCAATGAAATGTTGCTAAAAGCAAGAAGATTCCCACAGCAGCTGGTATTTTTCAGAACTTAATAGGATGAAGAATGGGGAAGAAGTGTCCAGACTCGTTATGGCCACGCTTCTGACACATGAGGTATCAACGATATGTAAGACGACATACAATGGATGTACTTTGTACACGGTATCTTCGTGTACCACGATTCTTGTACGTCGCTTTTTGTGTCAGGAACGCTTCTGGCAACTGGCAGCATCGTCAACGGCGTTGCCATTGTCGTCGTCGAGTGTTAACGGCTCCGTGTGGCACGTCGCGCCTCGGGCAGGGCGCAGGGCGTCTCGTTGCGTAAGCCCAGCGTTACTTTCACCGCTGTTGTTGCCGATGGTTTTCGTGTCAGAATCTGCACGACATCATTAATCACAAGAGGCGATGTGCGACCTGACCTTGAACGCCTTACCTACTCCATTAAACTTGCCGACTTCCTTCCAGACTCAATATTCGCTTTCGTTGCGCGCGCACGCCCATCATTTCAATTAATTACCATAACGACGAGAGCCGAATAGCTTATGTGCTTTCAAATTCAAATGCACAGATTACGATTTTTTTAAGCCTTCAGCACTCGAATTAAAACAAAAAAACGAAGAAAATATAAATATTCAAATTAAATACATCAATCATTTCTTCAACAAGAAATATCGAGTAAATCGTGACTACTACTAAAAATTAGTGAGGTTATAAAAATACATTATTTTAAGCTTTACACAATTTAATCATGATAAGGACTGAATAATGATTGTAGCAAACCTCTTCGTTGCTGTTATCTTTAAATCAAACCAGTTTTTTTTTTATGTTTGGCTAGAAATCACTATTATCAGATCTATATCAAACGGCACGTTCTTCAAAGTTTACTTTTATTCAATTATCTATAATATTTTTTTCTAAACTGAAATCAAATTTAGTAGTAAATAAATAAAAAAAAAACACACACATAATCGCCTCAGGCTACACCGTAGTAGATGCAATGGGGGATGGAGAATGCAGATAATCTTGGAGAGACAAAATCAAGATGATTCGGAATCAAGAATGGTCACGATCCTCAGGCATGAGGGTGCTGACTAAAGAAGAATAAATAAAAAAACGAATTTCTAAAATACATTTCGAAGTGATTGCTTTTGGATAATTAGTAGTTTTTATATTGACCGCGTAAAAACGAAATCGCGTAAAACTATGGCCGCGCAAATCGAGGTGTATGTGTGTAAAATATATTTTTATTTTATTTGTTTTCAAAAATAATTCGATAAATATTTATATGCATCCTAAACTTTTTACGCGGTAGTTTCGCTTCAGAAATTTGAACCTATGAAAAATGTGAACTTGGTTATTAACCCTTTCAATGCGGCGGGTCTAAACACGATTCTGCATCTGAGTGCGG
>JAGXCT010033566.1:0-38022 GCA_022495035.1 Philopotamus ludificatus | reverse complement strand
TAAGGGAGCAATTTTTTCACTTTTTTTTTGCTCGTTAAGCGAATTACTCGTTATGCGAGGTGCTCGTTAAGAGAGGTTCCACTGTATTAGAAAATTGTTAAAAAAAATTGTAAGCAAACCAAAATCACAGCTTCTATCATCCGTCTGTGAATCCTGCTCTCCAGGGTATCCAATTGTCGCTCGTCTTGCTTTGTCAGAGCACAACATTCAGGCTCGTATGTTAGTACAGGCCTGATGAGGGTTCTGTAGAGCTTGACTTTAGTGATCCTTGAGAGAAACCTTAACCGTAGATATGTTTGTAGTTACTTATTTGCCAACATGGTTTTTCAGACTACTAAATTAGTTTCATATTCATTAATTTTCGGTTATCATAGCATATATTACAGCCAAGATAATAGTGAGTTTACTGTGTTATTAATAAATAACTATTGGTATGAGCCTCTTGTTTTTCAGTTATGTAATAATCCATATACTTATCGTACTCGAGAGATAAACTCGCTATATAAACATGGGCATTAATCAAAATATTTGAAGATAAATTAAAGACTTATGTAATTTATTAACAACGTTCAATTCTTCAATATCGATCGTGCAAAATGGAGGCTTTGATATTTGACAAAAAATCGGGAGCGCTTCAACATTCTACGAACAGGAAAATTCCGGTCATCGAGAAGAGTAATAATGTAATAATTAAAGTCGAATATTCCGGAGTATGCGGAACAGATCTGCACATTATTGAAGTGAGTATAAGATCGACCTTGAATTGTTTAATAATAATTTAATCTATTTGTTGTATTTGATAGGGTGCATTTCCATGCAATGATAAAAATCCGTTTATTATGGGCCATGAATTCTGCGGGACTGTCACCGCAGCAGGACCAGATGCTCATTTTAAAGTGGGACAAAGGGTCGTCGTCGATCCCAATAGGTATTATCTTTATTATTGACTTTGTGGGATATTTCATATTTATATATTAAATTTAAAAATGTAGCGGATGTGGCGTGTGCAATTCGTGCCATAATGGACGCTACCATCTGTGCGATATTGGCGGGATCAATTCAACTGTGGGAATATTCATAGACGGTGGTTGGGCCCAATATTGTCAAGTGCCTGATACTCAAGTGTTTTTACTGCCCGATGAAATATCTTTCAATCAAGGTAATCGATTATGTTTATAAATCTAATTAACAAATTTTGAAACAAAAAATGAATTAGTGTTGCCATTTTTCGAAAAGTCAGGGTTACAATATTAAAAAAATAGTTTCCATTAATTGTAACAAATGTCAATGATTCGCTCATTGTCACCAGGTGGGAAATTTGCCCTGCCCTACGTTGAGAAATACTGTTATAAATAATTTCCTTTGATTTCTTATCTTCATTCCGATGTACTCTTTAAACCATAATTTTTACAAATTCTACTGTTTTGTTACAGTTTTGATTCTGTTTCAGGAGCTTTATGTGAACCGCTTTCGTGTTTGGCTCGTGGTTGGGATCGAGCCGGACAAATGCCGATCGGGATCGACATAGCCGTTCTTGGAGCCGGCATCATCGGTAATAATTGAGTCGCAAAACTCATTACATATTGACAGAAACAAATAATTAAATATTTTTTTTCACAGGCAATTTGTGGGCTGTACTCTTACACTTGCAGGGACACCGAAAAGTCACCGTCTCCGAACCGAATGGGGCGAGATTGGAAATATCCAAAAGAATGGGTTCGTTTGCAAGACAATTTCCAATATAAAAAAATATTTTTTGCTATAATATATTATTTTACAGATTTGGGATATACGTATTTGAAGCCGGACGAAGTAAAATCTTCGGGTAAATTGTATGATGTTGTAATCGATTGTACCGGAGTTGCCAAGGTTATAGAGGATTCGATGCCGCTACTCAAGAGATCGGGAAGATACGTCTTGTTCGGATGTTCTAATCCGAAAGATCAAGCAAAGTAATAAAATGATATATTCCGTTTATCGTCGATATTTACTTTAGCGCTATTTAAAACGTATCGTTATTTACAGAATTAATCCGTTTGAGATATATATGAAAGAGTCCACCATAATCGGAGTGAACATAAATCCATTTACGTTTCCGAAAGCCATCGGTCTGTTACAATCCATGGGAGATCGGTAAATATATACTTTATCAAATATTAATTCAACATCATAGGCGCAACAGTCCTATTGTGGAGCCCTCACCTCATCCAAAACCCTTCTCCATTTTATCCAGTCTGCCGCCACGTCGCTCCATCTTCGGGTATGTTTCAATAATCCAGATCTCGTCCACTCGATGTACACAATCTTGATTTTCCTTTCCTCCGGGGACAGGATGGCTTGTTAACCATAAGCCTTTTCGACAGCTGACTGTCCCACATCCTTGACCAGCCCACTGGAGTCTGGCCACTCTGACGACAGCTGTGACCGATATATCCCTGTACAGTCAGTACAACTCCTTGTTGCTTCGGACACGCCATTCCCCGCTGTCGAATACTGCTCATATATTTGTCATAAAATCCTCCTCTCCGGGATATTCAGTTATCGCTTATCTTGTTTTGTTAAACCCCAACATTCAGCCCCGTATGTTAGGACAGACCTGATGAGATTCATGTAGAGCTTGACTTTAGTATTTCTTGAGAGTAATCTCGACCATAGATGCTGTTGAAGTTATACCAGTATGGTTCCAAGATATGTGAATTCCTGGATTGCCTTAAAGCTGTACTCTTCAACTCTCAAGGGTTCAAGGATTCGCCCTTGGCATATGGGCATGTATTTTGTCTTGGTCTTGGTGATCCTCAATCCAATGCCAATTGTCACTCTCATTATTCTCTGGCATACCTCCTCGGGAGACACCTGAGATCTGGCCACAATGCCTGTCGTCTGCATAGGCAAGAAGCAGCACCGATTTATTAAGAATGGTGTCAGATGTTTCCACGCCGGACTCACTTATTACCCCTTTGAGTACTCCATATCGCACATCTTTAACAGTATCACTTTTAATTATTGCTGGCGTCTTTCCACTCGACCTTGAAATCCAGCTGAGGGCTGTCAGTGGTAGGAGAGGTGGGATTCCTTCCCCAAAGGGCGGACTACCTATCTCTTCTTTCCTGATATCAGAGCCAGGCTAAATTGTAGCTGGTTCTCCCCAGACTTCTGGGTCAGTCAATCCCAGACTGGCCACGGTAATTTCAAGGCTAAACCTTGTAGCATCTCCACATTGCTGGTGCGGGTACATCTGTTAGGATTACAGTCACGTTCTGAGGTCCTGTCCTTACTTAGACGCTGCCCGTCACAAACGTCTCTGGGTCTCTCGGTGGAGGGCCCTATCGGACACATGGACCTGGTCAGCAATGTGATTTGCTTGCCTCGCATCGACTTTCCTAGAGTTGAGCAAGGCTACTTTCCCTCTCCCTTTTCTCAAGAAATTTTAGTTTTATTTTTAACATGCGTTTCATGAAAAAATCTGTTGTACCGATTGAACCGGTATATGCGGTGTAGGTGGATGGCAAGGGATGGAACTGTGTCGGACCGGTCTGACACAGCTTTATCCTGGGTCAAACTGTTCAGATTGAACTCGCACTTTGCAACTGACCGTAACATTACGAGCAAATATTCAAAATCAATATATTAATTAATAGACGTAGTCGTTATAAACAAAATTTGTTTTTTTTTCAGATATTTAAATTACGAGAAGCTGGGAATCGGTCTCTATAAATTATCCGATTATAAACGAGTCGTCGAAGATTTAAAAACTGGAAATATATCGAAAGCCGTCTTCAAAATATAACGACATTAATTGCATAATAAATAAAAACACAATATATTTTACTATATATTTATTTAAAAATTGCGAGTTGATTAATTTTTGTCGATTTTAATAAAAAATACATATATATAAATAATATACATTATTTGATAACAAACAAAAAAAAATTATCTCAATATCAATTCATTCTATTGCCGGTTTATACAATAAAAACAATATTTCAGACATATTTGGCATATACAAAGTTAGTAACCGAATGATATGTAACGGCCGAGCGGTTTATTACACCTGGCGTAAACGAATACACAGTTGAAAAGTCATATTTTAATTAATTAACAATGAATTTTTAAATAAATCGGCATTACAAAATTTTATTATCTAATCGTAGCAAAATATTGTGTAAAAATACAAAAATTACGAATAGTCAAATTACATTTAAAAATGCATCGTTAAAATCTACGGGCTATAATTTTACATGTAAAAAATTATTGCGTACAATATTATATTCAAAAATAATTTCTCGTCGCATATCGTCGTGTAAAACTTATAATAAAAATGGATGGAATAAAACCAGTTCTTGTAATGGATAAAATTAAATCTAATATCGACATGTGATGATTGAAAGACAATTATAAATTCATTAAAAAAAATATATATACGAGCTAAGGGTATAATATCAATGGAATGTACAGGAAAATACATATATACAGAGTCGTACATCGATTTTAAATACACAATATTTTTCATAACTAACCTTTTAGATAAAAAAAAGCTACACATTTACGAGTACATTGTTCTTGAAAATACATTTTCATATTAAAGAACAAGCCGTAATAAATACGAATAATTTATAAAAATTAAGAATCGCACACACAAAAAAACTCGGATCATTTACAATAACATTTTAATTGACCCTATTAATCTAAAGACTACATTTGGTGATCCCACATTAGAATATATAAAAACCCTTTAAGGGTAAAAAAATATACAAAACCGAATATATGAATTGTGGAGATTTTATTCAATATAAATATATTTAAATATACAAATTAAAACAGTCTTTCATTAGGCAGATCTATACGATTTCTTTTTTGTACTTGCAATATAAATAACATTTATAAAATCACATTTGAAATAAAAAATATTCATATGCGGAATTCTATGGTATTCGTATGATTATAAAATTTGTGCAGTATCATCTTATTTTCTAAGCAATCGAGTCACGTCGGATATTTACCATTTTTGTACTAACGAAGCTTACTAGCTAGTATGTGATGTTATATAATAAAAAATAAAATAATTAACGACATGCATAATAATATCATTGTTTCGAGAGATTGATTCCAAATAAAATTAATAAAAACACGAGATTGTGCTATGCAGTCGTCAGTGTAGCCACGTCGATAAGACGACGAGTGCCGATGCAAAATATAGCAGAGTGCAGCTACACGCGGTTGAAGTCGCTGAACCAAAATAAAAACTGTAGACGGACGGATCCCAATGCAGACCGGGAAAATTAATGTCCGGTATTTGCGTTTCTATATACACATATAAAAAAAAACATTAATATTACGTCGATTTATATCAATTAATTCATTTACGTTTATTTATATTACGATCGAAAAACATGCGAGGGGTTTTCTACGTAATCGAGATGAGAGCGATAAAAATACGGCCTTAGAGCACAAACAATACAATCACGAGGTAGCGTAAAATTAATTAATTAAATATATCGTATTACCTGTGGTGTCCATTGAAACGCAGATGACACAAAAGCGACACGGCTATAATACCGAGCGCCAGTGTGGAGCTGCGCGGTAGTAACGACGACGCCGCTCCGTATCTCGCTTGACCACATGCCGGAGGACAGACTGGTATGATGGATTCTGCTCGGATGATATCAAGGTAGAAGATTGAGGAGATCGTAAGCAGATAGATGATAGGGGAGGAATGAAATGATATGCAAAAAAAAAATGTAGATAACGTTAATGCAAAGCAATACATACATAAATAATTACACATAAAATTAAACAAATATTTTAACGGGGGAACTTTTGTCTGTATAACATGCTTTAAAACAGCGTTTTTCAACCTTTTTTTATGTTACGGAACACTTTGAACAAAATATATCGACTGAATTGCTTACGAAATGCATTCGTTAAGAAATATTATTACGTAAAAACTTTGATGCAATGTTTACTTTTTAAATAAACAATCATTTGAATCGGGTCGTCTACAACATTTTGTAATTCGGAAACCAACGATTTTGACCCTGGCACGACCCTGAATAAAAAAGATGGACATTCATCTGTCCTTAAAATTTCCGAGCGACTTAATACAAAATCAAAGTATTCTGATTCATTTTAAACATAAATAGAAGTTCTGCATATAAAATAAATTATTTTACAAAGAGACGTTTGAAAAGAGTCTTCAGACTCGACAAGTCATTGCTTGGTAAAACAAGAGGATCAGACATATATGAACACTGACGGACGTCAGTATGTATACTGACCGACATCAGTGTGTGCACTGACAGAGCCCCGTCAATCAAAAAAAAAAAGCAAGATAAAAGGCAATCATTGACAGAGTGGAAGAAGACGTTTTCTACAACTAGATCAGCTTTGGAGTTCAATAACGTAGTAGTATGCTACTTAGAATAAGTAGAATGTATTGAAGATCTGGCGATGATAATTCATCTCAAGCTAAGCGAGATGAGTCGAGGATATTATTCAGCACCCACTTTATCAGGGGTAGCCAACCTATAACGCAGTGGAAGATTACAAGTGGCACATATCAACTCGCGTATTAAAACAAGAGGATCGTACACATTTGACCAAATAAAATCTGCGTGTACTGACGGACGTCAGTGTGCGTACTGACGGACCATCAGTATGTGCACTGACGGAGCTCAGTCAATGATAGGTAAAGCCAATCGTCCTCAAGTTATTGCATGTGTCATTTGAAAGTCGTTTTCCTGATTCGGTTAAAGAAGAAAAATATATGCTAAATATGTAGAAAGAATAGAATGGGTGTTGTCTATTTTTCACCATGACAACACTCGTTATAAAATTCAGGAGCTGAATTGTGCGAGTTTAGCACAACCTCTTAATTCACCAGGCATTGTTCCATTATCATCTCTTCAGATCAATGGAACATAACGTCCACCATAATCCACTGGTTGAAAATCACTGCTTTAAAATATCTTATTTAAAAAATAAGACGTATTTAACATGCTTATTGGTAATACTATTCAAATATGTACGAGTTATGATAAAAAAAAAAAACGAGTGGAATTATTTAATTAATGTCAAATTGTATTTTTGGCATTGCATGGCGTTTTTTGACATTAGAAAGATAAGCTAAAAACACCGCTATAGTGCCTCAGCCTTCGTATTCGTCGGATATGGCTCTATTGCATGAATATTCCCTGAGATGAAAGAAAATAACACAGGGAATATACGAAAATTCCACTAATTTTTTGATCAAACCTCGTACGATAACCTTTTTACAGACGCGTTAGAATGATTATGGCGGCATTCATAAAAACACAATAAAATGGTGTCAGATTAATAATATATATACGAAGAATGATGATGATTTGTATGGCTTTTATTTTGTCGTTCTTAGCATGCTCGTCATTGTTGGAGTAGTCTCTACAGTTCTGAACACACCAAGAACAGCTACGTATTGATCCGCTAGCTTTATAGAGACGTATCCCAATTTAGGCCGGCTGATCAAAGTCGCAAGGGAGTCGCCGAGTCGAGGGTCGATAATAACATGATGAATTGATGATATCGTCATCGGAAACAATTATAAAAACGTTCCAAATATCGTTAAATAAAAACTCCACACCGATAAAACGTCAACAATACGAAACAAAATTATATAATCGTTTCCTAATGCAGTTACAACTAGATGATCGGAATAAATAAACTATGAACAAGTTACGTTGCACATCATGCAATCGACAATCCAATCAATAAGTTAAGCCGAAGATAATTACGATATTACGATTCAATGGTAAATAGATTACAATAACTAATAATCATTCTATACGATACGTTCATCAAAGCTATATCTGTTTAATCATGACATTTTTAATATAATCGACGTATTACACGATAACTAACCGAATAGTTCGACTTGCGCCTCGCTGTGTCCGAGTTTGTTGGCCGCCTTGCAAGTGTACAAGCCAAACTGCTTC
Organism: Philopotamus ludificatus; assembly: GCA_022495035.1. Classification (NCBI taxonomy): domain Eukaryota; kingdom Metazoa; phylum Arthropoda; class Insecta; order Trichoptera; family Philopotamidae; genus Philopotamus; species Philopotamus ludificatus. Next base: position 30,052 of record JAGXCT010033566.1, on the reverse strand, counting down.
TTCTCGATGGTGATAACGCGGATGGTCGTATCGGTAAATTCATCGGCGGTAGCGAAATGCGATATGCTGTAACGTTAAAAAAAATATATATTATAGGGGGACCGAAAAGTAATCAAAATTTCTTCGATGAGCTCATTCACAGCTAGTTTGTGTCGAGACACGGTCCCGCAAACACGTTTTTTTATTGCGTTAAATTTTATTTTCAGTTAAAAACTTATTTTCTACCAAGGAATGAAGGCAAACGAAGCGTGAAAAAAATTACCGATACTTACGGGGATATTCTGAAACTAAACAAGTGTCATCCGTGGTTTAAAAAGTTTAACAATGGAAATAGGAAGCTCAAAGATGTCGCACGAAAAGGACGACCCTAAAAATTAGATGATGATATACTGAAGGCGACAGTAGATTCAGATCCTCGTCAAACAATCGAGGAATTATTATTGAAGATTGGCGTTCCATGATCTATAGTTCAGAATCATCTTCCGTCGCATAGGAAAATTGCACTTGCAGGAATTTAGGTTTCTCGTGAATTGAAGGAGACGGCGCTCGATCAACGGCGTACCATCTGCGTGTCTCTTTTGTCTTGGTATGAAGCCGATCCGTTTTTGTGTCAAAATGCAACTGGATATGAGAAGTGGGTGCTATACAATAATTCTTGTATGAAAAAAACAATGGCTTTCCTCCGACCATCATTAACAATAAAGAAGGTCCTTGTTTATGTGTGGTAGGATTTTTCTGGAATTATGCACTATGATATAAGAAGGCAAATAGGGATGGCTAAAAATGCGATGTCAAAGCTATCACGATTTGGAAAAACAGGGGGGTATCCAAAAAGACGAAAAAGTCTAGTGCAGAGTCTGGTATTCTCAATTTTTATTTACGACGTAGAAACTGGACCATAAAGGAAAATATGAAAAAGAAAATTGATGCCTTTGAAATGTGGTGCTAACGACGTCTGCTGAGAATCCCATGGACCACTAAACGCACATACGTTTCTGTCCTAAAAGAAATCGAGAACTACAAAGAAGACCTACTTTCGACCATATGTCTCAAAAGGATTCTTTGATACTTTGGGCATCTGAAGAAACGATAGCCTGGAGAAGCTCGTCAAGCTTGGAAACGTACAAGGACGCCCACCCGCTGGAACGACCAAGTGAAGACCACCACAGACTCTACCGTAGTAGCTGTGATGCGGGATGCAGAGAATCCTGGAGACAAAATCAAGAATTTTCGGAACACGAATTATCACGATCCTCAGACATGAGGGTGCCGACCAAAGAATACACTATGAATTGCTTGAACCTGGTCAGATAGTTACAGCGATAGTGTATTGTGATGAGAGCATGGGTGACGACATATTCGCTTTTATGGAAACATTAACTCGAATATGGTTCTAGAAGGATCCCGGCTCTCAAAGTGTTTTCTATAATACGCATCAAAATTCGGTACTGCTTGCATACAACAGGAGAAAGGTCCCATAGTTTGAGATCTATTGAGTACAGTGACCTAAGTAACATGTGTCATGGATCAAGACAAAGGAAAGCATTGGTTCCCTGACGAAGCCTATAGTTTATATATAGATGTCCCAGAGTTTTAGAGTTCAGTTGAAGACGGTCAATCATGTAAGAAGGCAATAGCCTTCCCGGATGGAAAGTAACGCACTTTTCGGTCCACCTAATATAAAAATAAACATCCGATGGAATAAATTGATTAGTATAAATAATTACGCGTAATGTTGATTATTCGAAAGCTGAACTTCGTCCTTTAACCAGGTGATTGCTGGTGGTGGATACGCTTCTACGTGGCATTCCAAATCCATATCGTATTGCAGCGCCTTAAATAAATATTCGATTAAAAATAAAAAAAAACATGATAATATATGAGTCGTCCGATAATATTTACCTGTCCGAGTCGAGGCCTCGGCACCGAGATAACGGGAGCGAATTCCACCTCAATTGCGACGTTTCTACGAGCCCCTTTTCCGACGCCGTTTTCGGCTACGCAATAATACGTGCCGCGATCTTCCTTCTTTACTTTGTCGATTTTCAAAATGGTGCCTTTGTGGATGGAAGAACCGGTCGGCAGGATGGCATTATTTTCACGCCTCCACGATATATTCGGCGGCGGATATCCTCCGGCGTAACACTCCATCTGTACGACTATACAAAAAAATAATCGTTAAAATATCCATCGATATGAAGCGTGTATATTCGAAATGTTTACATTGTCCTTCGTTGACGACCAACGATCTGGTGGAGTTGTCGGAGATAATGGGCGGTCTTCTCACTTGAAGTTCGACGTCGGCCGATATTTTATTGTTGACGGAAATAATAACTTGGCAGACGTATATACCGGAATCCGTCTCTTGGATATCTTTGACCTAAAAACGTGAAAATGATGATGCATATTTTTTTCGATCGATGAATTTGATCATGTGAAATAATATATACCTGAAGTGTATACGTCGACGAGGCAATATCGAAACGGAGCGAAAATCTGGAATCTTTTATGATCAGACTGGAACCCGTAGAAATCGGAAGAAAGTCCGAGCTCCTAGTCTGAGACGTTTTCAACTGCAAATTAATATTTTATTATTTACCCCATTCATATATAGTTTATAATAAAATATATATATATATAAATTTAATTACCCAGAGTACGGGGTAGTCTTGGGCATATTGAACCGAGCAATCCAAGTTGACTGTGTCGCCAATGTCCTTTATTTCTTGTTGAGTGATGTAAGAAATAGTCGGTGCCCTTTGACATAATCCTGAAAAGATCAATTTAATTATAATGACTTAGCTATCGGAATCTAATTTTTACTCATTCCTTCATAATATATTTTTGTTATAAGAACAATGCAATAGTGGATTCGACTCCGTCGAAGTTTCAAGTGCTCGAAAGGAGAGGGAAGGGGCTGTACAGTCACAGGGATGGTGAAAATATTTTGAGGCGGGGGCCTCAAACTTGAAGTGCACCTGGGGCCTCTCAAGTGCTAAATCCGCCACTGGGCATTTCTCTAGAATAAATGATAGCCTGGAGAAGCTCGTCACACTGCATATCTAATACAGGTCAAGAATGGTCCCGATCTTTAGATGCTTTTTTATGAGTTCTTTAGTTTATTTTTTTATGGAAGGGAAGGAAAAAATCAATCATTTTCCAATTTATATCAGGGGTGTCCGACAAAGGTATGATTTCAGTATGATGTTAAAGAAAAAGGGGTTTATATTCTAAAAAAACAGTAATTTGACATCCTTGAAAATTTTCAGAGCAAGTTGAGGCTCCGCACGATGTAAATTATTTAAAAATTTAACTGAGTTTGCATTGTGACACCAGTAGATGACTCAAGATCAAGTTCTTCAATAAATCTACTCAATAAAAATGGATGAGGAGTATACATACATAAATAAATATGATAAATCAATACAATGGATGACCAATTGATATAAATTCTGATATTTCACTCCTACACAGAGCAAACAATTAAATCTATCCAGGATGGACAATGAACAGGATGTGGCAATATAGATGACTCATATTGATATGGATATCTTACAGAGGGGATGTGACAAAATAATTGACTTTTATTAATAAGCGTCGATGTAATATTAATATTCCTATGTATTTTGATGATCTCACCATGAGTTTTAAATGATTTTCGAAGAAATATTATAAGAAACCTACTGATAATTAAAAAAAAATCATAATAAAAGCCCGATACAATAAAATAACATTTTTTGTCCGTCAATATACAATGTATTGGCGCATCGATTGTTAAAAATAACAATATTTTTTAAAATTCTAGCATCAATATAATACAAATTTAATATTAATTTGCAGATTCGTAAAGAAACCTCATCGATGTATCAAAACTGATGGTAATCATCGTTAGTTACACACATGTGCTCCTATGTGTATAAGTTACGAATCAAAATAATATATAATGCGGTTTTATTTGCTGATGTATTCATTAAATCAATATTGTTTCAAAACAAATTATGTATAGTTACGAAATTACAAAACATTACCCTATTGAATAAAACATATATCTTTTGTATTTTATTTTTTGTAAATCTTTGGTGGAATTTGGTGGTAAGTTATATCTGAAGTATTATGTACCTTGATGAGGACTGTTATCTCCGTACAAAGACAGTTATCCTAAATATAATAAGAATTAACATATATGGGCGTCAACATGTACATTAACGTTTATGCGTCATTCGATCGGAAAGTTATGAATAAGCGCTAATTAAAAAACTAGCCGTTGTTCACAAAAAAGAGTTGCAATCACCTGGTGTGAGGAGGGCCAGCAGTGCTGCGATCCTCAGAAGCGGCGGAGAACCCATAGCGCCGACCACGCCCGTCAGTGCTGTCGCGCGTCTAACCGCCTTACGAACACACACCGGTCGCTCGCGAACACGCACCGACTCGCCCCCTGCTTGTTTGCAAACCAAACAGCTTAAAAGCCTGGCATCACCGTTTCACAAAAGACAGATTCAAAGAAAAAACAACGTTTACATAGAGAATCATAGGCATTTTTTAGATTAAATAAATTAATGAAGACTTTTAAACGGCTGTATGAAATTAAATAAACTATATTTCGAACTAAAATTAGTGAAATTTCAATTATTATAAACAGCTAATAAAATGATTGTTGTCCTAAAGCAGTAATGCACAAAATATGGCCAAATCAAAACGTAAACAACAAGCAATTTTAATTTTAGAACTCAGGAAATCAAGCAAAAAATCGCAGAAGTGAAATGGGTATCCGCTCGCATTTTATAAGCTAATGCCTATAAAATTCGGCAACCAAATAACAAACGCCAGAGAGGATCACAGATTCACCCTGAGCTGAAGCTATCCTGGATTCTATCACCAATTCTGCACATCAACGTACTTACACCTCCGAAGAGCATCTTCACCCGTTGATTACCCTTGGGAGCAGCCATTGGATCGCCACTACACAACAATATTTACAGTTTATTAATTCGTCAGTGGGTTATCCCCTACACTTCATGTACATATTAATATAATAATTTAATTCCAATATCGTATTTATTCGAAAATTAAAGCTCTTGTCGGTATTTAAAATTTATTTGTATTAGAAGGAGCATTTTATAATAAAAGCAAAGTTATCTGTGGTAACCCCTTTAAATTTTAAAAATGTATTATCTATTTAGTTTTGAATCGATCTAGCTATAATAATCACCAGCATGATTTATGCTTCCTTAATTTATCTTGTTTTTTTGCTATTATATATAGACATGGGTAATCTACAAACAAGATAATTTACTCATTACTTATCAGGATTAAATAGTATTGTTTTTTTGCGGTCTCATTGAATCAATGCGGTTCGCGGTTTTAACAATCTGTAGATTAAACAATACATTAAATATAATGTAATACAATATTAGGTAATCTATTTATATATAATATTTTAAAAAGGCAAGCGTCCAACGTCGCAATTATAATTCTGGCATTTAATTTTTATTGTCCATCGGCTTTGTCTATGGTCGCGAGTCTATGGCCGCTGCGCTGACATCTGTCACCGCTGACTTCATCATGAGTAGAATCTAGCCAAACTCGAATAATGTAGTTTAAATAGAGTAGACCACCGGACCGTATCGCTCATTGTTTCTTTACAATTATACATTTCAAATAATTGATAATTTCGTCTCCTCTTTTTTATTACGATGAATTATCAAAAGCTATTATCTCGATTTTACCCTGCCAGCGATTCCAATCCTGCAGATTTACCGAAGTGCAATGATTTCGCGAAAATATCTCCGGAAGAAACAACATCCAACATCCCAAATGAGAATACCAATTTTGAATTCCCCAATCAAGACGAAGATTCCTTATTATTTTCAAATGATATTGAATTGAACGGTTCGACATGGGAACCGTCGGTAAACGAGCAGTTGTCTTCTTCGACTGAGCCTATAAACGCCGATCAGGTCAGTATTTGTCATGATTAAATCATCATTTAAATTAAGCGTTAAACAAAATATATATTTTTTTTAGGTGCGATGGTTTTATAAAACTGCCGAAGACAAAATTTGGTGTGAATTCAGTGGTTATGATTCATTACTTATTGAAAACAAATATAGAGAATTTAAACCGTTTGACAAAACTGAAAAATCTACTACCGATAACGAACCATCGTCCGAAATACAAGATATTATAAAAGAAATTAATGTGGTACCGATAAAGTTAAATAAACACGAACACGAAAAATTATTAAACGTTAATGGAACCAAGAGCAATATTAATGCAGTGAACGACAATAATGGTGATGTTAAAAATCACGAAAACACTATTACAGTTAGAGGAGGTAATATATTTAAAAAATGGATTATAAATCGCTTACGAATATAATATGATTTATTTTTAGGAATGTACGAAATTGATCTCGAAACAATGATGTGCGATTCTATTTATTGGCCTGGCGAACAATGTATTATTACTCGGTTTGTGTATATTATTTGAATACAAAATGAATTATCAGACATTTGTTGTGATAACGAATGATTATGTTTAAATTTAGCGGACTATACTTCTATGATGGTTCATGGCAGCCTTTGGAAGGTTGTTATGGTGAGATATTGGAGGAAGAGCATCTCAGACTGTTTGGTAAAGATAGCGGAAATGTATTGGAACTCGTGCCCGCGCAACCCGGTATAGTTTTCACGAGTTGACCTCACAAAAAAATACTTTTTTTAAATTAATTAACAAGCTATTATTTTTTTTTAGGTGTGGCAGTTCATTCCCATCATTTTACTGATTTTCATGTGGAATGGTTGTCTTCGTCAGATATTTATTTATACTGGGGAGGTGCACCGCGACAACTCGTTCGCAGTGTTACGCAAAAACTCGGATTCTATCAATGTAAATAAATAGAAAATATAATTTATTAACCGTTAAAATTTGTTCGTAACGTATTTTATAAATATATGTATAGCTACCGGATATAAATTGAAACGAGGTTTCAAGAAGAAGGCTTCAAATTTAGAACGTCCTCCGGATATATCACACGTGGTGTTTGTTATTCACGGTATCGGTCAAAAAATGGATTCGGGTAGAATTATTCGTAATACTAACGCGTAAGTACAACTTCACGTTAATTTATCATCGTTATATGTGTATTTTATTGTTATCGAATTATTAGATTGAGAACGAATTGTGATTGGTTGAGAACTCAATATCCGAAATGTGGAGGCGGTGAAAATAACGGTCGCGCCGAATTATTTCCGGCAAAGTGGCGCGCAGGAGAAAGAGGCGATGCTTCCGACTTGCTTGCTGCTGCGGCTCCATTAGGCGCGCCGGCACTTCGCCGTGCTATCAACGATGCCGCCATGGATGTTATGTATTATACAAGTCCCGTCTACGGAAAACAGGTATCAAACCGATATTTACTAATTTTGGATGTATAGTGTAAAAAATACGTGCCGCTTTCTTGAACCGAAAAAAACCATCATTTTGAGGGGTTTTTTTCAGAAACCAAACAAATCAAACTCATATCAACTTCATCATCATCATTTGCCAGCCACGAGATACTCACTCGCTTAGCGTATGGGCCTACCTGACTCTCGAATGGTAGTCGAGGCCAATGGAACCTGAGTCTCACACATGATGTGAGGGCTCCCCTTTTTTTGTCCATACCGCAGGGACCATAGCCGTCTTGGTATGTGCTTTTTTAGAGAGAGTTTTCCCTCTTTGGTCATTACTGGCATTCGAGGTGTATCTTCTACCACTGTTGGTATCGGATTTTACCCTCCCGACTGTGTCTAGGCAAGTAGGACGGGGTTTGCCTCGGTATTCGTTCTCATCTTCTATAGGCGTTATATCCTTATAAGTCGCAAGTAATTGCTAAGGGTGACTATGGTACAAAAAAATGGTATCCCACCGCTGCCACCATTTTGTTAGGGGGGCGCGACAGTAGTACCAAAAAATGGTATCGCATCACTCCCACCAAATTGTTAAGGCACACGGGGTCGAGTATCAAAAAGGTACACGACCGCTGACGCCAAATTATGACCGTCCGGTAGTTGACGATCGTTTTGAAGATCAGTATTAAAGTGAAACACACTTTGTTTTGACCATGATGTTTATTGAAGAAATACTGGTGTCGTCAGTTCGATAAGTTTATCTCTGTTCCGATGAAGAAAATATTCTTGGTACGGCGACAGAAGGTTCCCAAAGATTCCTTTGGTACTGGATTCGAAGCAAAGTTTCCTTTGTTTACGAAGAGATGATCTCGATGTGAGAGTAAGACTTGAACTCTTCTGTAAAATCACTTCTACAAAGGTATTTAACTGTTGATCAACTACCCCCGCTCGGTCTCAAGGCGTGGTCGGCTTCCGATTCATCGGAGTAGTGTCCAATACTTTGCCATCTTCTGACGTCAAAGGGGCGGTTCTTCAATATTGTTAAATAATTCATTCTAGAATGTTCGCTCGTCCATAACTATCTTTGATGACTGTGCTTGGATTTTGAATTATGGGCCACCTGCTTTGGTTTTACAACCCGTTCTTCACAATGACTGCGGGAATTCTTCGCCGTAATACTCATTTTATATTGCCCTTCTTTATTATCTGAAGACACAATAGTCATTGTCGACTCCCGATATTATTTGTTTTATTGTTTCCCGGTGGTCTATATGACAAAGGACGTCCCATCCTTTATTCTTCTGCATAATGTTTTGTCCCAATGAATTATGTTGGCTTCCTGGATCGCATTGACTTTGTTTCGTTTGTACAATGTGGATGATTTTCGATATCTTCAAATTGCCTTGTATTGCGCGTATATTTAGAGAGCATTTAGTAATGGGCAATATTTTTTTATATTAAACGTGAAGAATGACCACCAATCAACTTGCTGTTGACAAATAGTAATCGATTTATAACATAATTATTGATCTTGTCGTGCTATAGTAATCCTTTAAGCATAGGAAAAACCTCCACAAAGAGAAAACAAGGAGAGAAAGTATCGAAATTAAGTACCATTTATCAGTTTAGGGTTTTCCTTCCCAGGGAATACTGGTTTTGTGGTTAGAAATCCGTTAGAGACCAGTTGAACATAAATCAAACTTATATATATATTTTTTTCAAAAATACGAGTGCGTAAAATTATTTGTGATGTGTACCAACATGTTAAGACGCGCGACTTGTTACCAATTATTAAAATAAGCATCCAACCGCTGGCGTCGAAACGTTCGACTATCCGGTAGTTGACGATATCCCGCGAAAAACGGGATCAAAGTGAAACACGCTTTATGTTGATAATGATGCTTATTGAAGAAATGCAGCTGTTGTCTGTTCGATGATAGGTGTATATGGATATGAAGAATAAGATCCCAGAGACGAATCTCCGGTATGAGATGATGAAGATAAAGATCCCAGAGATCCCTTTGGGATCCGGATTAGATGATGATAAGATCCCAGAGACGTATCTCTGGTACGAGAGAAATCATGGACATTTGACCGGATATTTATACACGTGACGTATTTTTGGCGGGAACTGTTTCCTGCGTAAAATGTGTTCCGTGCCATATTTTACGTAAGAAGGATAGAAGTGCACTCGAGAATATCAAGATGATACGGACGGATGATAGCCGTGAAGTGGTAGTTTCTCTAATTTTCTGGATCTCGCTCCCTCGGATTTATTTCTGTTTTAGAGCATTTACATTTATTTTGTTGTCTAAAAACTGGCCTTTCTTAGTTTTTGCCTCTAAATCAAATACTTTCTAAAATAAAGGAATTTAAAAGCTGTTAATCAGGGGCGTAAGGTGGTGTTGATTTTGGGTGTGCTGAATGTGGAAAAAAAAATAATAATAAAATTCATTAAAAAAAAAAACTGTATTTTTTTTCCACATTCAGCACACCCAACATCAAGTCCACTGTACGCCACTGCTGTTAATATGTGCAATAATAAGGTGTTATATAATAATAAGCTGTTAAATGATATTATTATATATTTTCATCAGGTACAAGACGATTTAACCCACGAATTAAATAGATTATATTTGGAATTTATGGCTCGAAATCCCAATTATAAAGGACAATTTAGTGCAGTCGCACATTCTCTTGGATGTGTTATATTATATGACATTATAACCGGATTTCAAATTGGATGCGAGAGATGTGCAAAAATTGTAAGCATTTATTAATAATAATGAAACAAAAATGCAATTAGTCTCGTTCATATTATTATCTTTTTAAATTTAAGGACGGCGAATCAAAACCGATCGGTAGCGGAAGATTATTGTTTCAATTACAACAGTTGTTCTGTCTGGGTTCTCCTCTAGGCGTATTTTTAGCACTGCGACAATCAACGTCAGATTCACAGAGAATATTACCGGCAGGGTTCAACACTCGTCTATATAACATATTCCATTTGTCCGATCCAGTAGCATACAGGTATGTTTTTTATCATAATTTACGTTTTACTTAGCAATAATATTTTTTTATTTAACCGTTTGAGTCATCGACAAACTGGTTTTACTATCCAATGCATTTTATAAACTAAGAAGATATAATTATGACGTAACCAGGTCTGTAGTGTGAAGCGTATGTGGTAGAATTCTGTCAAGTCTACATGTTACGTTTATCTTGTTGTTCTCGTATCGTAAATTTAGATAAAAATTGTTCTTCTTGCATCACCATTGATTGAATGTCCACAATATTGTGTATTGCAAATACCATTTTAAGGGTTAAACATTACGTCCTTTTGTAAAAATATGCAAGTAAAAACATCTGATTTAGCTACTTCGTACCCTTGCCTATATATTCTAGTCAAAGTTATGGTTCGTTACATCCTCTCGGAGACAATAACGCAATGGTTACAATGAAACAGATATTATAAATGACTTGGCTTTAATTATAAACATTATCATGGCTTGTAGGTAACATACATATTATTACGATAATTTAAGTTAACCATGACTGAGTCAAGTTTGTACTTGGAGAGTTTAATTTATTTAGTTAATTTAAAATATTATAATTATGTAGGTATTTGGCGTGTTGGAATTAATTAATTTAATGCCATTTATGCTTCGTTGAATAAATAATTATAAACGTTATTTTTTTATTTAGGTTAGAGCCACTAGTTGCTCGTTGGATGGCCGAACATCCGCCGTTAGTCATACCTCCGCATTACACGATTCCACCTACCAGTCCGAGTTCGCAAGCGTCTCCGGCCAAAGGTCCGTGGAGAATTTGGTCGTATGTCAAACACCCCTGGCAACGTTCGGAAACGGGCTCCCCGATTCCTATCGCAAATATGAATGCGGAAAATGCGTCGGATATGAACGATATGCAATGTTCGAAATCAAAAAATCACGAAAATTCTCCCAAAAAATCAATCTCTTCCAATATTGATAATATTGAATACGATAACGACGATATACATTTCAACATGAACAATCAAGATATGGGTGATAACAATGACTGTGATGAAAATTTAATTTTCGACGACAATACAGGGGCGTCTTTGGAAACTTCCAGAAATCCCGAAGAAGTACTGCCTTACAGAATAGATTATACGTTAAAGGATTCATTCATAACTAACAATTACATTTGGGCCATAACTTCGCACACCAGTTACTGGACTAATTACGATGTAGCCTATTTCATACTCACACACTTGATACCGGAATTGAGTCAAGAACAAGAACAGGAAAGAATCAGTTTTTAGGTTAGGGTTGCCGGTTATCGAATTTCAGTATTGTTTAATGTCATCTATCTACAATGTATGTATATATTTATAGTGTGTCAAATTTATAATGCAATATGATTTCAGTTTGATGTAGATTTAAATGTTGGAACACCATTTTTTTTTGTAGAGTGTCATTGTGTGATTTTTTTTAGATTTATCTCCAATCATATTTAAATTGCTGTTTATGTATACGTTGAAGATTGTAATCAGTGACGTCCCTTATCGTGCTCTTATCGATGTTCACTATCACGTGCATCGTGAATTATTCAAAATTTATTTTATTTTATGGTTTATGGTCTGAGATATGATTTATCTGACTCCATGTTTTTATTCGAGACAATTTGATTTATTGAATTCTCAAAAAAGAATCTTAAAAATAAAGTCGTATTTGAAATTCATTTCTGAAAATAATGACTCACAAGCATATACAGAAGAGAAAATTGATAATATTGCCCTCGCTAGTTTTTTTAAATCGCTAAAGATTTTTGGAATGGCGTTCCAAATTCTCATTATTTCTTCTTCTACATTTTATTAATTATGAATCGATTTAAATTATTTCCAAATCATTTCTCATATCAACAAATTTTTGTTTCTATATCGAACTCGGTTGGAATTCGATAAATTGCATTTCAATGTCTTCCAGATTTAGCCACTCGAAAATATCCAAATTGAGGTCATCTGCTGATAGTGTGTCTGAATATTAAATAAATTTTGATGTCTTTTCAAATCTCCAGAATTGTTTGCATCTTGAAGAAAACTCATTGATTGTCGATTGATTAAGTACAGAAAATTCTTGTGTTAATTTGATTTGATCTGGCTTTTCTTCTGAACTTTTTTTTAAATTTTAGAATTTTTTTAGAATTTTCTGATTAAATCAAACATAACAATAATTGTTTTGTTATCACCTTGTAGTATAATATTTAATTCATTTAAATGTAAGCACAAATCAGTAAAAAACATTAATTTTGAAAGCCATCCGACGACTAGTAACTCGTTATATTTTTCAATGAGATTCTCATTAATTAAAAATGAGTTACATTTTTGGCTATGATTCTATCTTTCACCGTATTTCTTCCCAAAGGCATATCATTTATTCTTTGAATAATTTTTTCTTTGTTTTTAAAATCTTCAAAGAGGTTAGGAGCGTATTTAAGCCGTGCTTCTTTCAGATATTCTCCATCGCTGAATGGTTTTCCGTGTTTAGCGATGTTTAAAGCATCAAAACTAACAGCAGTTATATTTGAACGACCGCCGAGGGATGTTGATTGCACATTTTTTTTTTTTTTTGTGCCCGAGAAAAAAATTCTTTTTGTTCTTCATTTTTTTTTCAAGGAGAGATTTATGGTTTGTCTCAAAATGCCGTTTAACTGACGAAGTTCTGCATACAACTGTCCCAGAACATAAAACACATGTTAATCGTGCCATACTCTTCAGTCCACCAACTTTGCAAGTCTCCGCGATTCGTTTCTGATACTTTTTTATTTCCACCAGCCATGTTAAATAGGATTTATTCAAAAATCCAATATCATTTTAATGTGATAACTTATTTTTTTTGATTAAATTACTTTTATAGTTATAAATATTTTTGAACTCGGAAATCGTTTGCGTGCCATCCAAATTCTGAAACGTGCCACGTCGGCCACGCGTGCCCTAGTTTCGCCATCCCTGATGTAGTATATATGGATCCCGCCGACTTCAGTACGTGGATCTGCTCGTTTCTGCTGTGGTTTTCAACGACTTCTTCAATCGGCTTATAGCGAAGATTCTATGGCAGCAAGTGCCGATGATGTCCGATATTTTATCTGCTTATGATGAAGGTCAAGGCTTCAGCAACGTAAGGACGTTGCGCAAAATTGCGGCAATAGGGCGAGTGGAGTCAGCGTATTGCGGAATCGGAGTGTGGTCTTTCCCGACGAGCGTAACCAGCTCGGTCGGTATCTTCGGTTGACACTCGAGTTTCAGAGGTAAACCCGAACTCTTGTCGGGTTTCGTGACAAAAACTGTACCGTATCAGACTGCTCATCCTCGATTAAGGATCGCAAGTATAAATATCCAACAATCGTATCATCTCGTTTTTTATGTCCTAAACTTAACCTAACCGCTATCTACAATTCCTGAAGTAAAAGGAATTGCAGATTTCCGAACATCAAATAAATAGATAAAGGTCTTTATGGTCTAGTTTATAAAATAAATAGCTGCCGAGAACACTGCTGTGGATCGAGACACATCCACAGCATATTTAGAGAGATTTCCACTATTTTTGCATAAAGTTTTAATTTTTTTTGGGTATAATCTAATAGAGTTTTTTCACTTAACATTCGTCACTGATTATAGTAGTATGTTGTTTATAGAATGCCGTAGATTGTGATTATATTCTTTTGTACATTTATAAAATTAGAATAGTTGTTTGACGTTATTTCAAAGATCATGTTAAATATTAAATAAATACGAGCAGAGTCTTTTGATGGTGAGTTATACATTCGTATATACATATGTGTCTCGGAAAGTACAATCGATTTATTTATATAACATATGTTCTCGAAGATTTTTCTATTTCGAGATACGGCAATGGAATGCCGTAACTGTGAATAGAATAAATATATAATTGTGATATTTTAAAAAAATTCCCGTAGCATTCCTATATTTGTTAGTTTGTAATTATTAGACATACAATTATGTATATCATATTTAGCTCTATCTAATATTAAAATATTATTATTTTAACAATTGAATTGCGTTACCGTTATATTTTAACAGTTCACATGTGAAACACATCCAATTAAATTGAAATTATTCGAATTGTTTAATTAAAATCTCGTTGTTGAAAATATTATCGTAGAAATATTATATAAAAAATATTCACGTTATTTACATTATATTTATATCGAAAAAAAAAACAACTCTTTGTGGTGAGGAGTTTAATTAGAATATCGAAATGATCATTCGTTACGTTGATTTTATATATCTCTAGCTTGGTTTGGTATTTAAAAATTAATTAGTATCTCTCTTTACTCTCTTTTACGGTAATTTAAATGTTACATATCATAATTCAAAGTTTGTGCGGTGTGAATTTAATATTGTCTTTCGTACGAATAAGATTTCTAAATATCATCTTTATTAATTAGTGAATAATTTTTTGAAACGTTGGAATTATTCAGCTTTTTATTTATTTCTGTCCGTTATTTTCGTTGAAATGCAAAATAATACTAGAGATTTTTTTATTAACAAATTAATATATATAGAATTAAATTCTATGCATTGTACTTAAGCAATTATTTAAATAATACAAATCATAATGAATTGTTCCGTTTGTTAGCAAAGGAACTTTCAACCGTTAAATAAATAAAGAAATGAATGTTTATGACCAAAAAATGTTAAAAAATCATTGACGATGTGAAATGCTTTTGTAATTCTCGCGAGTATGCCATGCCTTATACAAGTTAGAATAAATATTTCTGACAATAATAAAATTAATAAATTTGATCCTCGATATTATGATGATAATTAAAATAAATCTTTATAATAAAATTTACTCGTAATCATTTTTTATATGAGTAGACGGTTAAAAGTTATATAACACATTCCGTGATTAATATATCAAGTGATAAACGAGAACACGTTAATGTTTTTTTTTAATTGTAGTAATATTTATTTATTTTTGTTGAATTTCAGTAATATTATATATCGTTTTATTTTGTTATTAAATTATTACAAGATCAAAGGAAACCAAAATTATAAATAACAATGAGATCTAGTCTATGTTATAATTTTTATTTCACAATACAATTTGAATCTCGATATTAGTCGACAAAAATAATATTGTTTTATTGAAAATGTGTGATAAAAAGTAAATAAAAAACAAATGTATGCACGTCCATTAGCAATAAATTTGTATGCCTAATAAATTGTTTTGAAGTTTCATTGTTTCCTTTCTATTTTTCTAATATTATCCTAAATGTATATATATTAAAATAATAAATCATAATCACCAATAGCTTAATATAGTTGGCCTTAGTTAAAAATAAATAGAATTATTAAACGGAAAATACAATAATCAATGGCGCACCGAGAGTATCCTGTATGTAAATTTACCCTCGGCGCCCGGCGCCTGTGTGCGCCGCACAATCTTGCCATATGAACTGACAGTAAGAAATATCAATCTTGGAGCAATGGTGTTAAAGAAACATTTTATTACTAATTATAAACCCGATTCCTATATTGATATGGCGTGTCTGCTAAAATAAAACCAAGTATTAAATTATATTATATAAACATTTGTAGACATTTTTGCCACTACATTGGCTAAACTTAATATTAATGTAATAAATCGGTAGTACCAAAAGTACCTGATCCAAATGTAGCCTGATATTTGATAATTTTATTATAAAAAATTGGCCAATAGAATTTGTTTTGTAATTAAACTAACAATTTTTAATTTGCAATTGTTCTTTCCATAATAGCAACGTGTGATTCAGAAATTCTTAATGCTAAATTTTATTATATTTTCCCGATATTACAAATATCAATTTTTTAGAGAAATGCAGGGCCCCGGGAGGGGTGAATACCGAGGGCCCCAATGCCTTGGATCATTTTGCCTTAAGGTAGCTACGCGGCTGAATGTGTTCTATGAAATCCTTCCTCAAGAAAAGCTCTCTAAGAATTAACTATAGATTATAGACTATGATGAGTACATTACGTACCTCAGAATTATAGATTTTATATTCTCTCCACGGCATTAAAGGGCCAAAAATCTCCTGGAACGACTATATAAAAAAAAGATCACCTTTCATTAATATTTTTTCTTGAATATAGTATTTATTACTTTTTAGTTTAAAGTAAAAGAAGACATATTTAGGAGTAATACCAATAAGTTTTCAAGAACACGAGTCAAAAAATGTTATTCATTAAATTGTGCTCCTTTTGGAGCGTAGCTACCTTCGAGCAAAACGATGCAAGGACTCCAGGGCCCTCGCCATTTAGAAGCCGCTCAATGAATTTAATGGGATTAAGTAATAAAAAATCTGTGTTATTTTTTAAAACAGATTTAAACGAGAAAAACCAAACACATCAAGAAGTTGACTTTCGTTTTTCTTTTTGGCTTTTTGCATAAAGTGATGTGAAATTAAATATGCTTCCAAAATGTTGCATAATATACATATTTATTTAAATCGGGGACGCACAAACAGTTGATTTTATAGTATCCGGCGAGCTGATGGTCACATCTGGCAAACCTAATCAAGAACATTGAAGATTATCTTCTTTCTCTTTATAAAATTTAATAAATCAAATAAGTTTCAAAATTTTCTCGCTGCGCGGTTTTAGTTTTAAACGAAAATATCATCTCATGGAAACCTATTTGGATGAGATTTATCACCTCCTGGCTGAGATGAGAAAACATCACCTCTTGGATGAGATTTTCAGTTTATTTCAAAAATCAACTTTTTCTTGCCGCACGGCTTTTTCTAGCCGAGGTTGTCTTGCTTTGAGCTTTGAGCCAAAGATTAAAATTCTTACTTTGTGTGGATAGTTTCTTATAGTTTAAATTATCATCGTTTGGTGTGGCTCTTTCTTTTAGGTAATGGTTGTCTGCTTTCTATAAAACAATCTTTTTTCTCATC
Organism: Philopotamus ludificatus; assembly: GCA_022495035.1. NCBI lineage: Eukaryota > Metazoa > Arthropoda > Insecta > Trichoptera > Philopotamidae > Philopotamus > Philopotamus ludificatus. The sequence goes on along the minus strand of JAGXCT010033566.1, from coordinate 12,719 downwards.
TATTTTAGAGCGCTGGCCTCGTCCAACTCCCTTCTCCATTTTGTCCGGTCTACCGCTACGTCGCTCCATCTTCCGGTATGTTTCAATGATGCAGTATCCCTCTGTACACAGTCCATCCATCTCATCCTTGATTTTCCTTTCCTCTGGGAACAGGAAGGCATGTTAACCATAAGCTTTTTCGACAGCTGACTGTCCCGCATCCTTAACACGTGACCAGCCCACTCTGACTACAGCTGTGACCGGTACATCCTTGTATAGTCGGTACAGCTCCTCGTTGCTTCGGATACGTCTTTCGCCGTTGTCGAATACGATTTCAAATATTCGTCTCAGACTTCTCCTCTCCAGGATGTCCAATTGTCGCTCATCTTGATTTGTCAAAGCTTAACATTCAAATCAGTATGTTAGAACAGACCTGATGAGGATCTTGTAGTGCTTGACTTTGGTCTTCTTCAAGAGGAATCTCATCGAACATTTATCTCATACATGTGGAAAACGACATTTATCAAACTAAAAATGGTTAAAGATTACAAAATAAAATCTTCCGGCCAAAATTGTTGTTATTTTATATTTGTACTAAAGGATCTTCTGAATCCACCCCCTTCTGATGGTTTTAATTGATCTGACTTTTGTGAGAGTCTGTTTGCGATAACTCTAGAGTAGATTTTATAATATATATATACGTGTGAAGAAAGGGATGATCAGACTTTTCGCCGCTGGAATAGTTCCTCTTCCCATTGCGATTATCAAGGTGTATAGATTTTGGAATTCCTTCAATATGGGTTGGTTGTAGTTATTTGTAGGTTATGAATGTGATCTATGGTACGAAAACCACTTCTGAATGCGGCCTGATCTGATGGTTGGAAAATAAATAGTTAACACGAAATAAAACATTAATTAATGTAATAAAAATATGTTTAGAATGTATACCTTAATTATTTTATTAATACTAATTCGCCAAAGCCAATTTATTCAAGATCTCTTTGGTATTAATTATATTAGTAGCATATTAAAGTGGTATTTCTAAAGCGTATGATTTTATTATTTCTTCATCTATATACACCATGGACGGACATTCCAATTCATCTGAAAGATATTAATGCCCTTTATTTGAATATTTCTGGTATATATAATCAACCATCAAATAATTAGGATTTGTTATACCTTGCTCGTTAATACACGTAGTGATGCCTTTCTCTGTTATCTTTAAGGAATAGCGTTTAATGCTAATCAGTATCATTCTTTTAGCAGATTCCACTTCTTCATCACCCTCCGAATTTATTTCATTGACTTGATACTCATTTTTTGTGAGCATATTATTCAGATAGACAATTTCCTTGTCTGCATCAGGAGTCTCGCCGCATAATTCGTCAATATCAAAAAAAATATCAAATAAGTTGATTTTGATTAGGTTTATGCTATCAATGCATATTTTATTTTTTTGATTTTTTACTCCATTGCTGAAATTTGAAAAATGATCATCAATATAGCTTCTGATAAAATGAATATGACGCGTAAATGACCCGCACACCCGACGATGTCCATGCGAGGACATGCCGCCGGTAGAACGACCGCCATATTCTCCCGGCACGTGTTACTAGTATACGTTTCAATCGCACTTGTCACATCGTACTAGATACGACGAGAAAAAACAACGCGCCAGAAGCGTTTACATTTTTTTTTCGCAATTGTGGACAGTAAATGACAATGATTATTTATATTACTTATTTTTTAGACTTTTTTAGACAAATACAAAACGTTTGTGATATATAAGTGTTATATTAAAAGAGTTATTCGAGAAAAATTAAAACTTGCGGTCCTAATCCTTCGATCCTTCGGCACGGCTAGGCTAATAGAAATACTAAAGCGAAAGATTATGATTACGCCTATGTTACAATGAGGCTGCTGGACACTGTAGGAATTTATAAGCAGGGCCGCGGGTTGCTCATCCCTGCTTTAGAAAGATTTAAAGAATCTTCAGAAATCGGTTAAATCACTGCATCAACATCATCGACCCTCACACGAACGATACTCTTTTTAAAACAATTTCATTTTAAACTTCTCATGTTTTTTTATATAATTTGTCTGAGAGTGTGAATATGGAATATGGTTCTAAAGCCAAGATGGGTTTATCTCCTTTTTTGAAGAAAATTGTCTTCTTCCAGCCTTTATGAGTTCTGTAGTTATCCCATTTTCTCTCGCGATTTTTTAATTTTTTAATTGTTTCAAAGCCCATTTAGCCCTAGTGGTCTGATCTTGTTGTGGCATAAAGTTGGGTGTAGATCTTCCCTATTTCTTCAAAATTCTTCGATTTGTCTGAAGTGAAATGATGAATTTGTTCGATGGCATAGATGTTAAGCAAATACTTTGGATCCTTTATTTTTGTCAATCGATTAGAAGACATCTGAAGTTGTGTGTCATATTCACGATAACTTGTCCGACGAAGAATTCTAAGATGAAGTGGAGGTAAACTCGGCCAATACCCACAAAATAAGACGTTATGAAGTATATTTACGCATTGAAGAAACCTTCCAATCGATTTATTGCACCGAAAAGGCTTTATGATGAAATTAAAAAAAACATGTACCAAACCGATTTGCGTGATTTTCTTAATAAAAAAATATATTTTTCGTTCTTTTTATGATTATTTAAAAACCCCATTTACGTTTTACCTATAATTGTAAATGTAAAAGAGGTAAGCTAGTAATACTGCGATTTTAAGCTAACGCGGAATATGTCGATTTTAAAGAAATGTACTTAATTTTATATTTAAAAAAAAATCCGTCTTGGCGCCATTAATTATTTGGCGCCTGTGTGCGCCGCACAATCTGGCCATATGGACGGGGCCCCCCGTTCAGTTACAGAAATTTAGGTCATATTTTTTTGTTGCCGGGAACGTATCCCATAATTTTGTATAACCTAGCCGTGCCGATGAGGTCTGTTTGGGATCCCAGGCTTTTGATTTTTCTCGAATAACTCTTTTAATATAAATCCTACATGTCCCATATTTTTTTATATATGAATAAAAAAGTCTAAAGAATAAATATAAATTATCAATGACCGCAATTGCGAAAAAAATAAAAATAACAATATTCGCTGCAGTTGCCACGCGAGCGATGTTTTTTTTGCAATTGCGAGCGAGAAAGAACATCGTACTGAGCATGTGGTGAAACCAGGAGCTCAGTCGCGGCGGAACATCGTCGAGTTTGCGTCACTTGCGCGTCATATTAATTAGTAAAAAAATCCAAATTGTGAAACATATCATGAATAACTATATTTATTCTTAGATAAATCCACTTTTAATGCAAATTTCAAGTTGTTGTCGAAGGATTTATCAATACCTTGACTTGCAATATTTGGGGTCTATTTTCATACAAAATAGACTTGAAATGAAACCCCATCGGCCAGTGCCGTTGGTTTCGAGCCGCCGTGACGTATCAGTTAAATCATGACGTTTTGAGCATTTTTTAATTATCATTTTTTATGCGTGTATATCTTAAAAAAAATCATTTCTTTTACCTTTGGGAAAGGAAAATTTCACTACCGCGCTTTGCATCATCATCAGAATATGATGATTGATAAACATCTTCAACTTCTCGACCTAAAATAATATGTTAATATATAATGTTTCATGTTTAGGAATTTTAATTTAATTTTCTTCAATCGTTTTACCACATGGTAATGGAATTTTTAGTTGATTTTCACGATAAACTTCATTCTGGATTTCTAACGTCGACGATTTTCTTTCAATATATGATAATAGATTTTTACGAGATTCTTCATCTTTATCGTTTTTCGTGCTTATATTGTCGAGATGTTTTGTAATTTGTACTATTTTAAATTTCAATAATTCATAATCTTTTTTTAAATTTTCTTTATCGCAAGGAAATTTTTCAATGTCATAGGACAGTTCGAATATAATTGATTGGATATCGTCTAAAGATAAGCGGCTTTGGTTTTTCATATTTTTCGAGTGCGAAGTTTGGCTCGCCATTGAATTCGTCAGAATTTTCAAAATTTATTCTGAAATGTATAAAATATTATTTTAATAGAAATCATATTCAAATATTCCCATTTTGTTTAATCAATAAAATATTACAATAAATTCTATTTATTTTTTTAATTGTCCACAGAGAACTAAGTACAAACATGGATTATAATTAATGGATCACAATTTGAATTTTAAAACAAACAGAGAATATGCAATATGTATTAAAAAAATGTATTTTGCTAATCTAATCTAAAAATGCAGTGGTGTAAGTAAAACAATTTATCTATTTTTTTTCTTGTTTTCAACCAGATAAAAAATGATTAAATGATAAAAAATATTTTTTATTATAAATATTAGAACTCATTAATTAAATATACTATTATATAGATAAATATAGATATTAGTACTCACATTATAAATTAAATATACTGTTACAGTTAAACCCCCACTAACACTCAAATCGGGACCGTGTAATTTGGAGTCGTGTAATTGGGGGAGTGAAGCCGTCCGGCTGTGTGCGTATAGCCTGGCACGTGTTGAATACACAGACGCTAGCCAACGTTTGACTATATGTGAATGCGACCGCGCAATTGCGGGATTTACGGCGAATATTTCAACTCAGCGCGTAATTCGGGGTAGTGTAATTGGGGGTTCCACTGTATATAGATACTATACATTTATATATTAGGGATACCCATAAGTAATGTCGTTTTTTCGTTGCGCCATCTTTAAAATAGTCTCCTTTAGTCTGTTAGACAGTAAGGACGTGTTATAAGTTTCTCTTGTGTAGCGGCTACCTGCTCGGGGCCTTTAGACAAAAAAATGGTTTCTTTATCCCTCTGACGACAATGGGAGAGACATGTCCGTCGAAACAACATCTGAGGAACTGTATACTTTTACAATATCATTTGAAAAAGAAAGCGACAGAGGCTACGAAGGATATTTGCGAGATTTACAGTGACATATTGGATGTCTGGAAATGCCAACGATGGTTCATAAAAATTAAATCTGGTGATTTGATTAAGCAGCTTTGAATTCTGCAATCGAAGAAGACCCGATACTGTGGGCATACGCTGACGATGTTGATATTGTCGGTCGCACTAGAGATGAGGTTGTCGAATCACTCGCTGCTTACATGGCAGCGGCTTCTAACCTTAGTCCAAGGTGAATTGGTCCAAGACCAAATGTATTATGGTTTCGCGATCGGGCGGAGAGGGGATCTCGGTGGGTTCGGGTCTATTGAGTGCGTTAAATCATTTAAATACATGGGCACCACAATCACCGAGAACAATTCTGTAAATACAGAAATCTCTGCCTGTATACAAAATGGGAATCGGTGCTATTTTGCCCTGGCTAAACTACTGGGCAATATGTTGCTCTCGAGGCGAAATAAACTAAGAATCTATAAAACTATCATTCGCCCGGTGGTAACCTAAGCGTGCGGGTCATGGTCTCTGGCAAGCCGGGACATGCATCGTTTTGATCGGCCCCAAGAGAAAATTCTTAAGACGGATCTTCGAACCGCGTCCTAACGAGGTTAGTCCCGGATATAGAAATATGCGATCAAATAACGGGATATACCACTGTCCTCATACATGAGCGCACACGTAACGCCTACGCTGGGCAGAACATGTAGCCCGAATGGGCAGCGATAGGCTGCTCCATACTACATATTACAGTTGAGAAAGTAAAATCCGATACCAACAAGGTAGAAGATGTACGGCCAATGCCAGCAATGGCCAAGAGAGGGAAACTCTTTACAAAAAACCGCATACCAAGACGGCTTGGGTCCCCGCGGTATGGACACGAAAGGGGAGCCCTCACGCCACGTGTGAGACTCAGGTTCCTTTGGCCTCGACTGCCATTTGAGAGTTTGGTAAGACCCATGACCTCAGCGAGTGAGAGCCTTGTGGCTGATAAATGCTGATGATGAAGATGATTATTATTATTATCACTATTATTAAAAATATATCTCATGGTATGAATTAATTAAAACTCCAATGACGGAACAAATTAAATATGTGATTTATCGACATACCCGTGAGAGATCTGTGACTTTTTATAATTTGTACATTTAATACATTTATTGTTTAAAAGATAGGTTTTATCATTTTATCACATACACACGAATACATGTGCTATATATACATGTGTTATCTTATCGTTTTTATAAGTATATCCATCAATGTAAGTGAAGCAGTAACGTATAGAAGTATCTGGATTATAAATTCAAAAATAGAGGTATTTTGAATAGATTTTCTGCTGATTTTTTTTGAAATAATATTATTCTGATACCTTGTGTGCTGCTGGAGGTGCCCGTAGCACCCGATCAGACCGTGAATTAAATACGAATCGGCCCTAACCTCGTCTGATTATTATTGTTACAATCCACACGCGACAGCTCGGTTCCCGGGCTTTGGTTGACGACCTGACCCGTAATCGAAGAGCCAAGATAACCTGGAGAACGTCCGTCGCAGTCATGACATCATGGTTGCGACGGAGGTGCCTCCAGGTGGCAAAGACCCGCCTCAAAGTTAATATGCCACTTAAAAAAAAAAATTGTGTTCGGTACCTAATATTCTTAGCATCCACTGACCCGTACGGTCACTAACACTACTGTGGGTCACGAGATTCGAATACATATTTATATTTTATATGGTTCCTATAACTTTTTTGTGATTGGTAACCCATTGTAACCCTTTGGTTACCATGAGCCGATATAATTGTCTTTTGCTGTTTACCTAGTACAGTCAACTCTTCTATAGTGTTGAGATAGGGAACACGCTATAGAAAAAAACGTTTTAGAAAGTTAGGCAATTCTACCAAGTTCATAAAAAAGTCGAGTCCTCCCTCTAGTTTACTTATAACCACAACTTAAAGATTGGAAGAATCGCGTAGTTGAACGTATATGATGACGCACGATGGACACGTTTCATTTACCCATGAACGTCATGTACGCCGCTCTGAAAGGATCGCGTTGCGTGTCCGTGCGGACCTCTTTGGGAATCACTTACTGGAAATCACCAATCTCCGTTGATATGATATCTTTGATATATCCATTTCATGAGTTTCACGAGGGATTAATCTTATCAGATATTCGAAAAAACTACAATATAAATGTGTCAGAACCATAATTTAAAAATAGATCAAGGAAAACGATATACAGTTTTTTCACGTCAAATGCACCTTTCTTCAAATCAAATGCATCCTTTTTTCAAATCAAATGCATCCTTTTATAAATCAAATGCACCTTTTTATAAATCAAATGCACCTTTTTATAAATCAAATGCACCTTTTTACAAATCAAATGCACCTTTTTAAAAATCAAATGCACCTTATTAAAAATTTAATAAAACATTTAAATACGTTTTCCCACAAATTACGTTTTTTTTCAGTTCCTTCAAAAATGTAAAAAACGGATTCCATAGTATGTAGTACCCCGAATCTAACCCCGAATTTACGTTTTCCCGCTAATTACGTTTTTTTACCAGTTTCTTCAAAACGTAAAAAAAAACGTGGAATTCCATAGTATTTAGTCCCCGAATTTTACGTTTCCCACTAATTACTTTTTTTCAGTTCATTCAAAATGTAAAAACGGATTCCATAGTGTCTTAATTGCCCGAATCTAACCCCGAATTTACGTTTTCCCGCTAATTACGTTTTTTTACCTGTTTCTTCAAAAACGTAAAAAAACGTGTTCCATAGTATTTAGTCCCCGAATTTACGTTTTCCCACTAATTACGTTTTTTTTTGTCAGTTCTTTCAAAAATGTAAAAAACGGGTTTCATAGTATTTAGTACCCCGAATCTAACCCCGAGTTTACGTTTTCCCGCTAATTACCTTTTTTTCAGTTCCTGTTTTTCAGCGATTTTTTTTCTCACTCGCATCCGGTACGATGTGCCGAACGTCCAGAAAGTGATTTTTCAAATTTATACTGTTAATAAAACGTAATAAGTGGAAAAATGTAAATTCGGGATTGGAATCGCGGTACTAAATATAGTGGAACCCGTTCTCTACGTTTAAAGGAACTGACAAAAAACAAGTGTAAGGAAAACTTAATTTCGGGGTATATGTGGAACTCGTTTTTTGAGTTTGAGGAACTGAGAATAAAAAAAACGTATGAAATGAAGCAATAGTCAGATAAAATCGGGGTGATATCACTTTGGAACCCGTTTTATGTTTGTCGAAGGAACGAAAGTAAACGTAGTGAGCTTAATAAGTCGGATTCTATAAATACAGTGAAACGCGTTTTATTACATTTTTTTGAAGGAACTGAAAAAAACGTAATTTCAATGGGGAAAAAACGTAGAAGACTGAGGAGTTCTCTATAAATAATTGGAACGCGTTTTTTACATTTTTGAAGGAACTGAAAAAAAACGTAATTTTTGGGAAAACGTAAATTCGGGGTTCTCCATAAATACAGTGGAACGCGTTTTTTACATTTTTGAAGGAACTGAAAAAAAAACGTAATTTTTGGGAAAACGTAAATTCGGGGTTCTCCATAAATACAGTGGAACGCGTTTATTACATTTTTGAAGGAACTGGTAAAAAAACGTGATTTTGGGAAAACGTAAATTCCGGGGTAATCCGCCAAATACCAATGGAACGCGTTTTTTTTACATATTTGAAGGAACTTGAAAAAACGTAATTGGTGGGGAAAATGTATTTAAATGTTTTATTAAATTTTTAATAAGGTGCGATGATACAAAAAAGAATACATTGACTAATAAAACAACATTGTTATAAAAAAAATTAACTGTTATAAAAGAATGCATTATTATAAAAGATGCTGAAAAAGGTGCATTTGATTTGAAGAAAGGTGCATTTGACGTGAAAAAACTGTATTGGGGAACTGATATCATTAGGAACTGATGGTGAAATGATATCATTTTTACCTGGAAAACAAACACGAGGTATTTCATGAATAAACACAGTTTTTGGTTTATAAAAGAAAAACTTTATATTATAATTAATAATATTAAAAAAATATTACACACCAATATTTCAAATGTACATGATAAATAAAACTAAATATAATTACTTTGATTTTTTAGAACAATCTATATAGTTATACACAAGTGAAAACTTCTAATAAGCCAAATTGAATATTACGAATCCTTAGTACATATGAATAATAAACAAAGTGCTTATTATTTATTTAAAATTCTTATCATTAATTAACGCTTATCTGCAATAGAAGTATCCGCGCAGAGATCAATTAAGCCTCAGTAATTCTGAGCTTTTTGCATAACAACAATTGGTCTCTTCATGCTTCAAACTGCGATGTACAAACTTCTTCGATATGGTGTTTTAAATCATCTAAATTATTCCTTAAATTTAATATCATCGTTTTTACATTTGTATTTTTACCAGAGCAAATATCTGATAAATGATTTAATATTGATAGCTGTTCTTTAAATGCACGAGATATTTCCTTACGAGTCTTAAGCGGATCGCTCGAATCATCACTTGAAGTATTAATTATATTTTTAATACGATCATCAATTGTTTTCAAAATATCGCCGATGTCAATCTAAAATTGAGTAATTATTAAGAAACTATATTTCATTAATTCTGATAATTTCATTTCGTACAATTATTTATAAGAGTTTGCTTATTTTGAATAAAAGAAAAGTTTTTATTAACATTTGCATTTGCATTAGGTCCAATTTAAGTTTAAGTTTTATTTGTTCTTCATCAATTTCATTATTAACAATTAAAATTATTCGAACAGATTAATATACGATAAGAACGAAACCTCATGTAATTCTCGTACTGTTGAGAATCTCTTTGCATCATCTCGATTCTTTATTTTTGATAAAATGCTGTTGAAGAATTCCACAGATTGGCTTTCTTCAGTTTCTGGAAAAAAGTATTGTTTTTACCTTTTTAATATGGTATAGCTTAGTTGTCGCATGTCAAGTCAACTGTTGTCTTAATTTTTGATAGCTTTTGTAACAAAACTTAAGCTTTATGAAAAAATAAATACTAATAAATCATTTTAAATTATTAAGTGACTTAAATTGTGAAAATAAAGATATGTTAATGATTAACGCTCGAGATTTGTGAAAATTAATCAGTTTTAGCGTTCAGATAGGGACCACGCTATAGAAAGTTAGGCACACATACAAAATTTGGGGTTAGGTTCTTTTAATTGTATTTTGCGATTTTGAAAGAAATCAAACATTTGACCTTTTTATATTTTCAATGACTGTGCACGTGTTTAGTTGGATAACAATAGCTTATAAATCGTATGCATCGATTTACTTGATCATAATTTGTTCCACGACTATACAAGTAGAAAAATATTTTCTAACTGTATTTGGATGAACGCTATACAAAAAACCGCCGCAAACGCTATAGAAGTGAACGCTATAAGAGGGTTGACTGTATTATTGTTATACAGTCAGCCCTCCTATAACGTCTCCTCTCAATCACTATATTCTACAATCAACCAAAGAGCATTGACCTATATTTCGCGGGCAATGTATTATATATTTACAAAATATGTAATTTGACCTCGAAAATATTAGCAATTTGTAGAAAGAAGCAATTTAGAGGAAATGTTATAGGAGGACTGACTGTAATTTGAAATATTGTTATTTCTGAATATTTTGTGATACCTGGTAGATTTGAGTGTTCTTCTTTAGTTTCCATCTAAATTAATAATAAAATTAAAAATGTAAGTTTCAATACTAAAATTTAAAATTAAATTAATACGCAATATTATCTTAACCTCTTTTTGATCATACTTCTCACTGCCTTCTATATTTATTATTAATATGTCATCGGTTAATTTTTTTTCTTCTTTTTGATGTTTTTTATGTTCAATGATTTGAACAACCTCTTTGATAATGTTTAGACAATCATTTGTTGAACTGTGTTCGTTGATATTTGCGTTTATTTGAATATTATACTTATTTTTTTTCTCATTCTCTTTCTCAAGATTAGTTACATCTGCTTCATCATCCACAATGCCTCGATTCTGTAAAACAAATAAACTATGTAACGCTGTAATGAAAACCAACGTCAATTCAATGTTTATTGCCATCGTTTTAAGATTCACTGGCCGTATAAGTTTGTAAAATATTTTCACAGTGCTATGTATCGTTTTCATTACACTTTTTAATTACAATCACCTTGTTATCAGAGAACGAAATATTTTTGGAGATTTCTATTGATTTAGTTGAAGTTGACGAATCATTATATGACGATTGGTGGACTGGAATTTAAACAATTAAATTATTCAAATTTGAAATAGTTTATATAAATAACAAAATAATATTATATGAGCATATAAAAACCAGAATTTTCAACAAGATGCGTGCTCTTCGTCAATAACTTTGACTTATACCGGTTAATGCTGGACAATATCTTTTTTTCATTCGATGTCAGTACTTTTTTCGTATCTTTGCAAGTGATCTGATCCTCGAATTCTTGAAGTTTTGTTTTTAATTATATATATTCATTCTTTGCATTTTTATTTTCCGGCGAAAATTTTTCAACACTTAAAGAAATACTATTTAATTCCTTGTACATTGCATTTTTTTTTTTCTCTGCGTCTGAACAATTTTTAAAACTCATTCTGTAATACAATCAAGTTGTTTTACCGCAATTAATATAACTTAAAATGTTGGTTTAGTTACATAACGTATTGAATATTATGGATAATAAATTTAAAAAATATCTAAATATAAATAATACGTTTTAATTAATATTTAAAAAAAATGTCAACTTTTTCATATTTTATTTTTTATTGAATGTTATGTTTTTTGGATGAATGTTAAAAATTCATAGATTTCGCCGGAAGGTGGTAGTAACCTAGCTCAGTTGCGATTAACTTACAGTGTCAAACTGATTGTATGTCACCTAAAAGCCATGACACTGGTTATGATGAAAAGAACCAGTTTGGAAGAATAGGATTAGCTAACCGTTAGCATGTTTATAACTAGCAAATAAAATAAGAATGAATACATTTTATTCATGTTTAAAAATTTAATATTTCGTTGTTTTAAAAATAAAAATATGTTAAAAATGCACGTGACGTATTACATCTGCTACAATTTTTTTTTTTTTTTTTTTTATTTCTTTCAAAACTAATTTTATGCGGATTTTCCTAAAAACATCTTCAAATTTAATATTAAATCAATGTCTTCATTAACACGGTTTTTTAATCTATCTTCTGATTTTTCCAAAACGTATCCAGCGCGTAAATCTGGGGGATCGGTGTATAGAATTTCAGCAATCAAAGGGTTAATAATAAAATGTATAAATATCTTAATTCTAAGAAGTAAAAATATATTTAGTAAGCGATATTACGTTGCGACGGTGGTCCAAAAAACTTTCTTGTACAACCTTCGACAGCGAATAAGGGCGTGGTCGTCTTTGTTCAGATTTTAATAACTATCGGTGCGAATTAAATAACAACCACACACGTTAGTAACCCAACTGTGTCAAAACGACAATACCTGTTAATCAGAAATAATTCAGATAACATGTATGTATAATATTTGCCGTTTTTATCGATAATCAATTTATAGATATTTCATGTTATCGATCAACCACCTCATTTTTTCAATAAAAAATGATTTGCGTCAAATGGCTATTATTTAAAGCGGTAGTATTATTGATATATAGTACACCTAGGCCTTGTATAACACGGTCATATGGTTCCCGAAAAACACCGTGTAATACAAATCCGTGTTATACGAGGTTTGAAGTTCATACAAAA
>JAGXCT010033565.1:55359-82157 GCA_022495035.1 Philopotamus ludificatus | reverse complement strand
TGCTAAACGCTGTGATGCGCTACGATTCGGAGCAGTCCCGCGCCGTCCTTTTGAACTACTCTTTTTTTAATTTGTAATCTTATGCTTTTAATAGTATCTCTTTTGTTTATTATATTATATTAGCTATTACTTCATCCATTGGTAGAACATTATTAAGCATAATGATTCACTTGATAATGATACCTTGCATGCTGAAACAACATGCTGTAGACCAGTAGTCTAAATTATGGTACGCGTACCTCAGGGGATAAGAAAGGTAATAATTGGTGATATGCAAAAAGAAGTTAGCTGACGATAACTTGCGAATGTATCGATTATAATCTATCTATATTTTTTTTTATTGAATATTTAATCTAAATATGTTTTATATTTTTTTATATATACGATCAGTAATCTTTGACTCCAGCCCATGTTGTACAGTTGTAGATTCGTTGCCGTCTGATCTGCTTTACATCTGCAGTCTATCAGCCGCGGATGGGCCGGTCCTCCGCGGCTCCAAGATCCGCTTTCACCTTCAGTTTGCACAAATGGCTACCAAACACAAATCCACTATGTGTATAATCTCAATAATGATAATAATAATGGATACACTCTCCATTTCGTAAGAGCGATATTCTAGAGCCGACGCCGGATCACGGGTAAAATAAATTAAGCCGCCGAAGACGAGTTCCTCACCGCCGATGAGGCTGTGTGACTTGCATATAACAGATCCATTAATGTCCGCAATATGTGTTGATGAATAATAGGCTGTGTTGATCTGAGCTGTAAAAAAATACAAAGTATGCCTCTATGCCTTTTAATTAAAATGTAATTGATCGGCCTCACGGGTCGGGTGAAACCCGAACACTCCCCTGAGCAATAAACCTTTTTTTAATTTATATATTTTAATAAAATAAAATATTAATATGTAGTTACTTTATGTGAATATTTTTACAAATCAACTAACATAATCCATTCCACGACTTTCATTTCTAGTTTTATATGCGTATATGTGGATGCCGCATTGGAATTTGTAATTTTGCATAATGTCATAACGTCTCTAATTATTTATCTAAGATTTAAATTGAATTTTGATAAACAGTCTGTCGAATAACTCAATGCAATCACGTCTTATATGTTTTTCGCGGCTATTGCATTTATTAACATTCGGACGTGTAATTATTTATTTGAACGATGGTATATTATGCAAGGTCGAGTTATTGAATAAGACAATTATTCTCGAGATCGTGGATTTTAATTAGTGTTCAAATTAAATATCTGTGATTTGGTCCGCGTATTTCTGCATTCGTCAGATTCATTACATTTTCATCACATAATAATGCATTCGCATACGGCCAAACAATTATTAGGCTATGTCCAATCAATGCAAATAATTTTCGATTGCAATTCGATGCGTGCAACAACCACTCATTACAAACGTTGGCAATGTCCAATTTTAGCCATTATGCGATATGAAATATCGAGAGAAAAAATTACGCTTGAATTATTACGCTTTAATGATAATTGACCCGGCATCCGCATCCTTAAAAATAATTAGACAGAAACGTATAAGAATTTATATTTTCCGACATCCGTGTTCGTCTGGAAAAATTTCCGCTTTTGAATTGTTTTGCAAATGGCATCCATATCTCTTGTGCGTAATAATTGCGGGTAATTTTTCATCTTTTTTTTCCCATTATGATTAACTCGGCCCCAAGATTTTATTTATGGTACATACACTTTTAATGGAGAATTTATGTCCATCTCTTGACGGGGAATAATACGTTATTTATGTTATTTTATAAAGCGACATGTTCACTTGTCGAGTTTAAGAATGTTATGCAAAGCGAGCTTTTCGAAATGGGCCGTTATGTTAATCCGTGGAAGCAACATTATACTTTTACGCCTACTTATCAGAATATGAATACTGATAAATAAGCATTGTGCAACGCACATTGTGTGCGATCATCGTCAGCATCCAATAAACACATAATTACACCTAGATTTTTTCTGATAAAATGTCATCAGATGCGTACACATCGAATTTCGACACTTTTATTATGATTGACACGATAATATATAATTTTCTATATGACATTATTACAATTTTAAGCAATCGCTTGTTTAATCTGCATAAATTGTGTATGAATCTGATTAAATCCATCACAATTTAAAGTAGAGCCTATGCCATTTTCAATTAAATCGAACAATAGCTTTTTCGGCGACACACATGGCTTCCATAAACCCAGTTTTAATCCCGTTCATGGCGTTGGTAAACTAAATTCATTCGAGATGCATAATTGAATCGACGGCACAATGGAACAAGACACGAATGGACCAAGCATCCGCTTTTAATAGAATGATTGCTTTGGGGATATGTGGAAATGGAATCTGTAGGGGCACTTCATCGATGTCAGAAACGCACAATCGGATTGTGAATAATATATATATATTTTTAAATATTTTAATTTTTTTATGATCGTTTAAATGTCACGATGGCGATATTATGATCGAAACAAAAAATGACATCTGGTCGTTTTCGTGATATCAAACGCTAGGACGAACCGTTACATCTGTGTCCGAACGTGTCATCGGCTGGCGGTCGGAACCAGAACACATTCCCGTTAATTCCGTTAACCGAATTCATAATCCAATTCGTTCGTAATCCTATACGAATTTTTAATTTTTAACGAGACGTGCCCTTTCATTCTTATTCAATTTTTAGTTCCGTTCCATTTAGAGCCGTTCTCGAATCTTGTTCAATTTTTTTCACGGTATATTTTCTCTTGTAATGATTGATGATAGGTCAACAGTGCTGTCATCCACGATTGTGTTTGCTCCACATTGTTCCGAGTCGATTTTAGATACTGGACCCATTATTGATTGGTCACGATAACTTTCCATTTTAAAACCAGTAGAATACAGAGCATCGGGAGGTCATCTGCGGTCCCGAATGCATATCTCGCAATGTTTGTTAACAATAAAAATATTATATGTTCTCATTGAAAATTACGAGGAATTTTCGTTTTTCTCTAAAATATATATTTAATCATCAACATTAATTTTCTCTACTTCGAAGTATTCCCTATTAGATATATTATATTTCGAAGCATTCCTTCAATGATTTTTTTACATATGAAGAATAATTGTAGGAGGAAGTTTGGATAATATTGAGGCTGAAACATTGTTGTTTTAGTAAAAAAAACATTGTTTCGCACCGAAACTGAATCGAAAACCAAAAAAATCGTTATTTTATTGTAACAAAAAGCGAAACTTACCTGAAAAAATATTGGTTCATTTCGATCCTGTTTATTAATTATATTTTTATATTATATATTAAGACGGAATAAAATGTTTAATTCAATTGGTACTTCAACTTAAACTAAAAAGTGAAAACCGGATTGAAAATTTTTCGAGACTGATTTGATATATATTTTTAATTGAACCGGAACGAAAAGCGAGGCATAAGAATAAGGGTTTGAGGTCCTGAAAAATTCTTTCCAAATTATCATTTTTTCGGATCCATTATCCTCTTTTATCCCTGATATATCTAAGATATATTAGGGATAATTCTGTAAGCTAATTATTATTATTAACACTCAAAGACCCGGTCCCGCGTTAGTGCGGAAATTTTCGTAAACGGTAAAACACCCGCTCCCACTTTTCTTGGGTTCCTTACGAAACATGCTATCTAATGCGCTACAAAGGCTTTCTTTTAAAGTTTACGACTGGACACGAGTTCATTCATTTAACTCCTGCATGCCTTTGTAAAATATATGACATGTAGTATTTATTTATGGTTAAAACTGTTCTTGAAATAGCCAGATTATTTGGATCGAAAACTTTCCAGTACTTACACATCGACTGTAACGAATTTAGTTTTTTATTTATCCATTCAACAAAATAACTTTTTTGGAATATGTATATGGCAAAACCCGTCACATCCTTTATTACAAAGCTAAAATTACCTACATACTACATGAAGATATCTATTTGTTTTTTATCGTCTAAATTACAATAAATCATCATTTTCACAGCTCGGAAATTTTATTTCTTATCAATCATTCTAATAGTATACGGAATTTATACTATACATTGTAATACTTCTCTTTTATTGGAAATTATCTCCCAAGAAAAAAAAGTTGATAAGCATTTTTTACAGAGCCGCGCAAAATCGCAAGATCGATAAAAAGATGCGGGTTTAGGTGTAAGTTTCGCCTGAAACAGCGGGTGCTTGAGTGTTAACAATCAAATCCCTAATATCATATTTTGTCTTTAAATGTCTTCTTAACGGTAGAACCGTTATCTCCGGAAAACCCTGGAAAAAATAATATCTATAAGTACTCTAATTTCGATACTTTCGTTCCTTCTTCCTTTTTACTAGAGGACCTCCCTTCACGATGAAAGGATTTCTATCACGCAATGACGTTAGTGCTATCTGTAACTCCTCACGCCGGACTGCCTTGAGAAGATGCGAGCAAATGTCGAGATAAACCCCCCTTACTTACCTGGACACAATGGGCAGGATAAAACCCAATACCGACAGTGGTAGAAGGTATACGTCCAATGCCAGCAATGGTGAGTCCTCTCACCATTGTCAGACCCAGACTCCCTTGGCCTCGACTACAATTCGAGAGTCTGATAAGGCACAAACGCTCAGCAAGTGAATGTCTCGTGGCTAGCAAAATATGATAATGACATCAGGGACAAGTTCACCAACTTTGCATACAAAACCGTGACAATTATTATATATTCCGCAAAATTTACAAATTCTGAATTACTTAATACCAAATAATAATAATAATAATGACACATTTGAAGATATTATTTTAATGTTTAAAAATAAAATTATCACTGATAATTTAGATTTTCAATGAAATATTAGTTTTGGAATATTATAACATTCTAATTTTAAAATTATCTACAGAAGTTCCCCAAATTAATTTATTGCTTAGACTTAAAAGGCAATTATATTTGTAGCTATTGCTCTTTTATTGGACTAGATTATAAATGCCATCAAAAAATTGCTTCGACACTCGTAGATAATTGTGTTCAAAATTACAATGTAATATTGGAATGCTGTGAGAATCTCTGTTGAACAAAAAATTAACTAATCATCACGAATTGAAATTTTCGCCATTTCACACAATTTCTGATTAATTTTATTAAATTATGCAAATTATTATTTAAATCACCGTAATATTTAATCATTACACGAGGTCACTTAACCGATCAGTTTTGAAAAAAATTGCCGCTCGATAAATTAGCGACCATTCGCTTATTTGATCTATTAGCTTCGAAAACCGAATGATTCCAGTTACATCTCACACAGACGACAGTTGCGTAAGATGGCGACACATGTGAAAGCGCACATTTCGCCTCGCATATTTCAGTCGAACCCCGTGAATTCGGTCACGCACAGGTCTGACCCCCATACGGATAATGGGGTGACGCAACGAACGTCTTGACACATCGTCTATGGGTCAAGGTTGACCCCAAAGTCGATCTAATAACCGACCGTTTTCACTTTCATTTCATCTCGATCGTGTGTTGCCCGCATGCCGCCACTCATTCACACACTGCCGATAGTCAAGGCCTACCGGCTTTTGTAGCATTTCAAATCTGCGCGCAAAAAATATATAATTGTAAGCTGCTAATGAGCTTCTTCGATTGGGCATTTGAATAATTGCGAATAGAAAGACGGTATTTTTTTGCGTGTACTCCCGAGGCGGATAATTAATGCGATTATAAACACTTATCGATTAATTACAGCTCCAATACAAACATATCGTCATGATTTTTGGCAGTGATCATAAACATTTCTAGATTTTATTATTAACTATCGCGTTGTTCGAAAAGTCATTTCGTTTATTTCCAACAGTGGTCTTTATTGTATTTTTTCTCAGACAAATTCACACTTAAGCCGCATAATCATTATATATTTTGACGGCTAATATAATAAGGCTTTCTATTTAAAAAGTGAGATTGATTCTACGCAGTAGTTTTTGTTTAGTACCCTTTCAAATATGGAAAGTTAAAAGTAGCATTTTTGGACTATTTTACTTCTTTACTATCTGTATGCTGTTCAAGCGAGAAAAAAATATCCGATATGTATGGAGAAGATGTATTGACAGAACGTCAGTGCCAAAACAGGTTTGCAAAATTTCGATCCGAAAATGTTGATGTTGAAGATGCTCCACGTTCTGGAAGGCCAGTTGAAGCTGATGAAGACACAATTAATTCATAATCATTTGAAACGTCTAGGTTTAATCTCAAAGCTCGACATATGGGTTCCCTATGTTCTTACGGAAAAAAATTTGTGCCGTCGCGTTGACGTCTGTGATTTGCTTCTCAAACATCAAGAAAATGATCCATTTTTGAAGCGCATCACCCTTGGGACGAGAAATGGGTTGTCTACAACAATCTTAAACGCAAGAGATCATGGAGTAAAAAAGATGAACCGACTCAAAGCATTTCGAAAGCCGATATTCAACAAAAAAGGTGTTGCTATCTGTTTGGTGGGATTTCAAAGGAATCGTTTTTTTGAGCTTCTACTGGACAACACAACGATCAATTCTGAGGTGTACTGTCATCAGCTGGACAAATTGAATAATTCACTTGAACAGAAAAGGTCAGAATCGATAGAAAAGGTGTAGTGTTCCACCAAGATAATGCGAGGATCTCTCATACAAACTGTAACTCGCCAAGAAGCTTTACCAAATTCGATGCGTTATACCACCCTCCTTATTCTCAGATCTGGCACCTTTTGATTAGTATTTGTTTCGATCTCTACAAAGATTTTAGAACAAAACTAACTACTACAAAATCCTACCCTGGACCGAGTTTTTTGCTTAGAAAAAAACAAAATGTTGTAGGCATTAAGGAATCATGCTACTGCCAGAAGATGCAAAAGGTATTGGACCAGAATGGACAGTATATAATTCAATAAAATATTTATTCATAAAAAAAACAAAATTACTTTCCGAACAACCTGATAGAATAAGGACGGTCGAACCACTTTCGCGTGACGTCATTCGTTCAAGCTTTTGATTGGATGCATTATTCGCAATCAATCAATCTGCCTAACAATCATCGAAATGACGCTACATTAAGTTTTATGTACAAATTTAATTTCATCGTTAATTCACATAATTCTCTAATAAAATGTTAATTGAAACGATGAAACGATATCGATGCAGGATGTAGACGTTTTAATTGATTTTATTAGATTTTAATCTACATTTGAATGTAACAATTAATTGTTTCAATTTATCGGGATGAATCGTATGTTTTTGTGTGATTATATAAGTCATCACTCGATTTAATGTAATATCTGTGAGTAAATGCCAAATATGTTGATACAGGATGACCGTGTTGTAAGAATATTACCATTAGCATACATATCGATGTTGTCATGAAAATTTCACCAATTCGCCGACGCTAAAAATATATTTTTCTAAATAAAAAAAAATGCAATTTGAAATGCAAAATTGCTCTTTTCGCATTAATGGATCACTTCGTTTTTTTTTCGCGATTTTATGTAACGCGAATCCGTAGCGCTTTTTAGAACCGCAGCTGAAAATTATAAAAGAATGGAACGAATTCGAGTAAAAAATAGATCAATTTCTGGTATTTTACGATTTGCCACGATGTTCTTTTGCTCTTCTCACACGCGACAAGTTATTTTGTAATGCGTTTCCATGCGGAATTATGCCATTAATGCGACAGTAATAAAATGTCGGATCGTTAAAGAATGTTCTCATTTTTGCTTGGACCAACTTTCTTTTCGACAGGACCAAAAAGCGGATTTTTAACTCTATTTGCATCTTTATATATCGGAGTTAAGAAATTTACCGATGATGTTTTTATTGGGTGACAAGTAAAACACGAAGATTGCACATTGCCTTCTTATCCAACTTTTGGTAATTTATGTTTTTCGCTCAATCCCCGAGTATGTATCGTTCATATAATAATCCATAAGCTCATTTTAAAGATGATGACACTAATTTTTACGAGATAAAACGAATAATATATATCAAGCTTTAACCTTTTTCACTCTGTGGGCCAAAAATGTAAAACAAGTTTTTTTATATTCAATTTAAAAAAAAAATGTTTTTTCAATCGTATAGCGGATCATCACCTATAGATGCTCCTTATTCATTTTCTCAATGAATATTACTTTTAATAAATTTGTAAAAAATATAATAAAGAGAGTAACTCATATATTCGACTAAAAGTGGGCAGAGTGGAAAGGGTTAAGCCTATGTACTAAATACAAATAAAAATCGTTAGTGCCACACGTTCATTTAAATTACATAGATTCCATTAGTTGTGGCCGCACTTTGTTAAAATCTCTAATTTGCCTTAAAATTTCATTTAATTTAATGAGAGGAGCTTAAGTAACATCAAGTCAAATCCTCCCTAATTGCCTTAATAATGATTATATCATTTAATAGTCCCATTAAGCGTCATAATTATAAACGAATTATTAAAGCCGCATATGCAGGATAGTTCAGGAATGAAGCGTTTAACTAAATTTACGCTGATCCGTGTAATCGATTTCTTTTAATTTTCTCGTTTATACGTAGCATGGGCAGATTTGATGTGTTTTAATGCATCGAGAAAGTGAGGTGTATAATCACAGGATGATTATTCCTATATGTCGGAACGATTACCACTTTGTATGTGAGTGACTGCACCTATCCTCCCCGTTTCTTGCGTATGCACATACACCTGTGATATTCAACAATATCGAGAACAAGTATGCCAACTGCTTAAATTAATGAACTCGCCGCATCTCGCGTCCTCGAACTGTTTCGCAATGTACATCGTTTATCATCGTATAATTTTATAGTTTCGATCACGGTGTTCGAGATAATAACATAATTATAAATCCTTTTAAAAAATCTTTGATATGATTTAACGTTACGCAAATACTGCATATATGGAGTCAGTAATTTCTTTGCTCGTGCATTTGAACTGGTCTGGAAAATCTCTCGTTAAATTAAATTATAGACTGACCAATCGTATTAATGGAATAAAAAGTCGCTCATTAAATCATGTTGTTTTTCTAGTAGCAATTAATGTGTGCAAATATTAGTTCTAGCCGTCATAGGATAGAAGGACAAATACTGATATTCAATCAGTGATGGATTCTATCCTGGCCTCAAATTTTTAATCACCATTAATACATGTAATGTATCCACGAGAGAAGGTCAACAAGTTATGCTTTTATCCATCTAAAATAATATATAACACATGAACGATACATTAATGATTTTCAGTAAGTCATTCCTTGATCTTCTAATCAACATCCGCTTTTATTGTAATTAATATTGAAATGACCTAAAAAATATCGCGCATCTTCTGTATGTTTGATTAATTTATTTCTAATCTACTGTGAAGGAAAAAATTGGGATATATATCCCTGAAACTGACACAGGCATATTAGATGCTATATGTTGGTTAATTTTTATCAAGGTTTAATCACCTTCATGGCTATTAAATCCATTACCGATTATGTTAATTTTACGTAGATATCATTTTTGATTTATAGGATTTAATTTGGGTATCTAAATTGTTTGGTATTAAGTATTATTTCGTCTTGCTGTTGATTGAACAAAACGCTATCGGATTGGTCCTCAGTACAGTTTCATTTAATACTCAGAAATCAGAAAATCGTATTAATTATCGCAGAATAAAAACGATGACAAAATACTGTGCACTTCTTTACTTCTTACAGAGTTAGTTCAATATCATTATTCCTATTTTTAATTATTAAAACTTTTGAATTATATTATATATGAAATAAACCCGAATGGTTCATTAACAACTTAATTAATGAGGTAGATTTAAAATTTCAACCAATTTAAATTAACGATTGAATAAATATAAATAAAATAGATTTTAACCAAATTGACCTAGCCGTGCTGATAGGGTGCTATTTGGGACCCCAAGTTTTGCATTTTTTCGAATAACCCTAATATAAATCCTACATGTCACAAACTTTTTGTACACGTCTAATGTATTATAAATAATCATTGACCTTTATTGGCCGCAATTGCGGAAAAAAATAAAAACAACAATATTCGCTTCTGTTGTCGCGGGCGCCATGGATTATTCCCAAGTCCAATGGCTGCATATCACTACTACAGTTTGAAGGGGAAAACGAAAATTTTATATTCATCAGTGCTAAATTTGTTGGATGAGCAGGGCATCTATCTAGAAATAAGATATTTTTTCTTATCTTAGCTCCCATCAAAGGATCTTTACCTTAAAAGTTATTTTTAAAACAATTTTAAAGTTATCATTTATATTTTATGTATCAAAAACATTTTTAAATTGTCGTGCATTCTATTAAATATGCTTGTAAATTTATTTGAATTCTGAATTTTTCAAACGTAAATTGGGGATAATAAAAAACGTTAAAGCGTGTACTAAATGTATTAAACATAAAAATGGCGTTTCACTGTATCTTAAAAGAGTTATTCGAGAAAAATATAAACAGGGTATAATAGACCACATCGGCACGACTAGGTTAATCCTTTAAATTCTACATGTCACAAAGTCTTTAAATTTGTCTAAAAAAGTTTAAAGAAAAAATGCTTTAAATAATCATTGACCTTTATTATCCGAAAAAATAATAACAACTATATTCTCTTCTGTTGCCACTGGCGCGATGTTTTTTCTCGCTCGCATCCGGTAATATGTGCCAAGTGCGAGTTAAACGTACTAGTGACACGTATCGCGAGAACTCAGTCGGCGGCGTGTGCTCAATTCTTATTATTCTTAGAATAATTCATTCTTATAAAAAACGTCAAGATATTAATGAAGATTTCATCAATATCTTTACTTGAAATTCTTGGGGTCCCCGATAGACCCCCATCGGATGACTCGGTGGTTTTCAAGCTGTCTTTAGGAAATATGAACCTAGACACGAGTGTAAATTCATCGAAGGTAAACTGCCTTATCAAGCCTGTGACAAGGATATATATTTAGTGGCTTAATATTATACTATCATTAGCCTTCGTGAATATTTATTTTGTAATTAATATTCTTAAATATAATTATTTTTATATTAAATTCTGCTTACGGGTGAAGCAATATAACATTTTGTAAGTCTGGTGGTATTGATTTTTTTAACATGGATTAAGATGCCCAGTTTCCCCGGTCGTCTTCACTGTCCCAGTTGTCTATCCCATAATTTCGTGTAGGCCAGCATCTGTAAGCTAAGAGCGTGCCAATCGGACAGGTGTGATAAGTCGGCGTCGTATCGCGATCACTTTCTTGGACCACGCGCTGCTGGCCCACATATCGCCCGAAATATGAAAGTGGTCTCGCAAGGGACCATTAATCGACCTTGAGTTTTTCAACGTGTTTTGCTTTTATTTATTGGGTCATACACATCGCGGATGTTATCGACGCCGGCGCCCAACAAATGATTCAACCGGCGACTGTCACTTTCGACTGCATTGTCTGCAGCCAGCAGCTCGACCGTCACCTGGTGACCTTGGACGCCTTGTCCGCCTCTCTTCTCAGACTCTCTGTCATGCTTCAACGGACGATACGTATTCTGCGTAAACGTCTTGGACGCGATCCAACGGTGACATATTCTGTCGTGGCTTGTTCCTGCTTCTTCTATTTGTGGGTCATAATGAGCATGCGTATTTAAACGAGGCGAAATGTTCCATTATTTCAAATGATCAAAGCACTCTGTGGATCACAAGGATAATAAAAAATGAATGCTATACTTATGAGAAATATTTGATATGGCGCCAATGCAATGCGGATGCAATCTTCGTTCAATTCACCGTTAAAATATTCAAAAATATAAATTACACGTTCTCATTTTTAAATGCTTAAAGATCTAATTATCCAAAATTTCACTCGATGTCTAAAATGACTATCATCTTGATAATAGTATTCAAAATAATATAATCTGCATATCCGTATAATTTGTATGATCATGCATTGAACCGGATTAAATTAATTCGACAAAATATCGCCTATCGCAAATCATAGTCTCCCGGCCGGTGTTAATGGCAACCGTTTGCATATGTGCAGGCGCTCTACGGTCGCCACGGTGATGATGATGATGATGATGTTGGATAATGCTGCGGAGAAAGGTGCACTACGCCCCTAGTGATGATGACAGCAAACTACCTACATTTTAATCGCAAAATACACATTTTTTGTGCATTAAACTCGCATTTGCACGAGACTATCTCGTTCACGCATATTTGCATATTACGTGTGCAATTATGGTTATTTTTTACTTGATTGTATAATATTATTAAGTGTCATTATGCAGAAGATGTGTTTATTCAAGATTTATATTTTTTAACGTTATGAAATATTCAACATTTTTTTTCTCTTCTATAAATATGTACACATAAATTTGCTACAAATTATGATGAGGCTTTTGGCAAATGTTTGTTTTAATTTTTGAGGTGTGCTAAATTATTTTGCATTATTTTTCTACCCGAGGAAAATGTCGTTTTTGGATATTATCCTTTTCAATGGTCTTTGATTCTCGATCTGTATATATGTAACATTTACGGATCTGTATATATGAATATATATACGGATATTCGTATATACGGAAACTCTTTACAAAAAACCGCATACCAAGACGGCTCGGGTCCCCGCGGTTTGGACACGAAAAGGGAGCCCTCACGTCACGTGTGAGACTCAGGTTCCTTTGGCCTCAACTACCATGCGAGAGTCTGGTAGGTCCATGCCCTCAGCAAGTAAAAGCCTCGTGACTGGCAAATGATGATGATGATACGGATATCTAATAAGCACAACTTTCAAAGAAAAACTTTTTTGCACCCTATTTTAAATGGAAGGATTTATGCCGAATAAGCATTTATTACAAAACTGCATGTTGGTATATTAATATAACATGAAAGTAGTGAAAGTTTCAACATTTCTTTGACAACTTATGATAGGGGATGAGAAGTGGTTTGCGAACGACGTCGCAAAACAGTGATTTTCCAAAGAACAGGAAACACTGGCAAAGCTGAAACTAAACCTAACGGTCATAAAGGTCCTTTTATCTGTATGGTAGGATTGTAAAGGAATTATTCATCATATAATTCTGAAATATGGCATGACAATTAAGGCATAGTTTTATTGTGATAAACTGGAACGATTAACCAATCAGGCACGGCGGCTCGAAACCAACCGCGTCGTCCGAAGGAGGACTATTTATAATGTAAAATATACCCCAAGCATTTCTTTATGACGCGTAAATGAGACATGCACACACGGCGATGTCCCGTCGCAGACTGACGGTAGACCGACCACCAAATTATCGCCGCATGTGTCACTAGTATACGTTTCACTCACGCTTGGCACATCGTAACGGATGCGAGCGAGAAAAAACACTGCGCTCGTAAATATTGCTGTTTTTATTTTTTACCGCAATTCAGACAATAAAGGTCAAGAATTATTTATAATATTTATTCTTAAGACTTTTTTAGACGAATACAAAAAGTTTGTGACATGCAGGATTTATATTAAAAAGGTCATTCGAGAAAAATCAAAAACTTGAGGTCCCCAATAGGCACGGCTAGATTAGACGCAAAAAAATCAATAAATAAATACATTTTTACCACGATAATAAAGAACACAAGATCTTGCTACATTGAATTGGCAATTATTTAGATCACAGCACGTTTTATCTTACAATTTATATATTTTAAGTATATCGAACAAGTGAAAACTGGTCTCGATGTCTATTTTTTATTTAAATCAAAAGATTTTTATAAAAATTTAATATTAAAATTGCAAGAAAGATAAATGAATGTTGTAGGTAGCTATCGCGTGAGAATATATAGTATTTTCTTAAGTTGACTTTTTATTTAAAAATACGACATTTTGGTCGGATAACCCTTGCATCAATTATTCTGTGCAAACCCCCGAACATTAGGTCACGGTTACATAATTTTGCAGTAACACACAGCTTCTATCGAGCGTCAGGGCGATCAATTATCTCTTTAGACATTTAATTGCGTGCAATAATCAGCGACAATACCGTTGAATTTTACACAAGCGACTAATATAAGTGTTTCCTATACACAGCAATTATTGCCATTTTCACGTCCGTTTGAGCATAATCTGCTCGCACATTAGTGGCGGCGCGTAGATATGCGAAATACGTTTCGTATAATTCGTGATTTCCTCCATATACTACACGTCACGATCCGGTCCATTACGGGAACACTTCGGCGCCTGCATTGTCCGCGGATAATACTACACATCCAATAATGGCACAATAACGGCCGCCGATTATACGCCACAGGTCGCAATATAACGTTGCCAAAATTATCGCTTAAACAGATCGATTGCAAATTGAGAATCCGCGATGCAAATTGCCGCATTATGCCGGCTATCTGATCGGACGTTTCCGTCGAGATGATACGTGCATCGCATTCAGGAAGTAATCGACAGTTATTAGTATAGCAGATTTATTATGTATGCGAACAGTTATCAACAGGATTGAGCGAAATCGTCCGCTAAAAAAATATATAGTCATTATATTGTCAAAATTAATATATTAATGATACTTAATCAAAACGTAATTATCATAACAATGTAATTGCGCGAATTTGGCATCGTTTTTTTATTGTCGTCATTAAATCGACAATTTATACTTTTATGAAATTGCTTATTCGTATCATGCACTTTCAGCTTTGTGCTACTAACATATTGAAAATGAAGGGTATAATTTTATTAATTCTTACTGAGATCTAACATTGATATATGATTGAGTTTCCAATACGTTTTTTTTAACTACATACTACTGAAAGCTTTGATTAATTCTATTCACATCCATGTGCGTGATTATTCGAAAATTGAATAATAATTCATTATCCCGATAGAGATTGATATGTATCTTCCGCTTCTTCTAAACATAATACATTGATACTTTCTCTCTAAATAATTGCATATAATAAGGATTAATCGAATCAGTTAAATAAATATACATTTTTATCTTATAAGATTGTTATTATTAATAACTACGACCACATTTTAACATTTCATATTAGAGATTAGATAAGTACACACGATCGATAAATTGATTTCAGCATCGTTACACGTAAAAATACATTTTTTTATATTAATAATGTAACAATTTATGATTTTTTAACAAATATTAATCGAACCTACAATGGTTATTATTTTATTTTTACAACTGACCCCGTTATGCTCATTTTAATTCAGGAATACCTTGTTGTATAGTAGTATAAATTATTTATAGAGTCATTTTTAGTTACGGGGCAAAATTAGGGCAAATTCACCCCTTTCCACTCTGACCGTCTTTAATCGAATCAATCAGCGGTTCTCATTATTTTTTAAACGATTATAAAAACATATTCATCGAGAAAATAAATTGAAAGTATTTATAGAATCTGGTGTAATATCTTATTTAATAAAACATTGCTTTTAAATATTTAAATAAAATAAATTTGCTTTATTAAGTTACCTAAAAATCTTATAGGCCAATACGTCTGGCCCATATAGTGGAAAAGATTAAGGACATGAATTTCCTGCTATATTGTGTAATTTTTAGTTTTTATTCGACCACTTAAACAGCAAAGTCTCACGGAGGAGTCGCATTGTGGTTTTTTGTAAAAGGTAATTGGATAGGAATGTGTTCATTTGATTAATGGGAATATTTAGAACCCATTAGTTTCATAAGTAAATTAGAATTTGAGCTACTTTTTGCAATTGAAAATTCATTCGCGTATTGGACATAATAATGTAAATTTCCTAATTAATTAATTAATAATTAATTTAGTTAGTCCTAAATCCCTAATTTAGTCCTAATTGGTAACTCATTTACTTATTCGTTGAAAATATCAGCTCGCTCGTATTGAAAGATATTTTCGATGTCATCTCGCGTAATTTGAATTTTCTCCTATTATCTCCATGGAATGTACCAAATTAATAAGTTTTGAATAATTTTATCGTACTGCTCTCAAACATGCGTTTAACCAGTGGCGGCTCGTGGGTAAAATATATGGAGCTATAAAGAGGTATAAAATAAGTATAGTCAACCCTCCTATAATGTTTCCTGTAATTTGCTGTTTTCTACAAAATTCTAATATTTTTAAGGTCAATTTAGATATTTCGTAAATCTATAATACATTACCGTGCTAAATAAAGGTCAATCCTCTTTGGTTGAGAAGGAATTTTGGAAAAATCAGCGATCTAAAGGATGGTTGACTGTATATATCAAAATTGACTCAGTATGATCAGAGCGGGACTGCTCCGATTCGTAGCGCAATAGCGACGAGACGCTCCCCCACCCCGTTGCCGCCACACATCCATCCAATACACGATGCTGGTAGCGCTGACGAGCAAACAGCGTTCTTGCTCTTCACCGCGCGGCATAACACTAAATATAAATTTTAATTATATCTTCATATACAATATATATTATTATATGCAATTAATATATATTGATTTATTTACGTAGTTTTAGTTAACAAAAGTTAACAGCTATTATAAGATTTGCACGTATATCGGTTGAATAATTGTAATGGCCTTTATGGTTACAATTGCATCATATAATTATCAGTTATTTTATAAACGTTTGTTTGATCATTGCCCCGTTTGTTTTTTAGTGTATCCATCCATTTCCTGCACGATTCATACAGACGTCTTCAATATAAACATCCTGTTCTCGATTTCATTTCACAAACAGATTTGAAGCAAGTGTAATTCGACAATTGCGTGCTCATGTCCCCGTGTGCTCTATCGATATATAAAAAGTGTAATATATTATTCATAATTAAATGTAGCGTACGACTATTAAAATATCTTTTTACATCTGCCCTCGAGTCGTGAACACATATATATATTTCCCTATTCATATGGAGTCGTAGGACATACATGTGTAAGTGCATAGTAATAATAGTAAATGTAGCCGTGTTAACTTCGCATATCGCTCGGTGCATGAAGAAGTACAATGCGACTTTCGTCAACGCAACAAATAACATACATTCGGCGTGTAAACATGAAAAATGTCCGCGACAATTCACGCCATTTTGACTAATGTCGGCTAATCCATAACGTTTTATAGGAGGCGTAAAATTGGCATGTAAATATTACAATGTTATCGATCATCGTCAGCGCGACACCGCCGAATTGTCCCATTCTCCGCACTCTGATACATATTATTTTATTATGCACAAATTTATTTGTTCCATTGTTGTCATCGCCGACAGTGTAACTGGCCTACTGCCGAAGCGGCGACAATGGAGAATCGTGTATCGGTTACATGATCGATATATCACAACCGGTGAAATTGTCGTTGCATAATTAGCAATGAAAGTGTGCGCGGATGTTTAAATGATTTCGGTAATTATCCCGTCGATATCCGGCGATAAAATCGATGCGATGTGTTTGTAAAATTGATAGATAAAACTCGCTAAACGTAATTGTGATTGATGATCGTTGATGGATGAGGGTTTTGAACCAGAGACCAAACACCAATTTTGCAAATGACATCATGCTAAATAATATATTATATTTAACTCTTCAAATTTATACGGAAAAGCTGATCGTAAAATATACCGTGAATTAATCATATAATCTATATTAACCCTTTCAGTGCGGGGCGCATGACGTACATGCGCATACAAATCGTGTTGCAGGGTGCGGCCGCATGTCGTACATGCGCGAGATTCTTTAAAACTTTAACTTGTCGTTACATGTAAACTGGAACCAGAGTTAAGTGATGGTGTTGTTTAAAATCAGTAATAAACACAGCTATCAATAAATATACAATATCACAAGAACCATGTAATATGTAAATATGAATAGTAACGATTCAAATCGCGCGTGAATTCTGTTGTCCCGCAGTAGTATCGGTGACGTATCTCGGCTCAGGGGTTGTTAAGGGTGTTCCACGTGCATTATCTCCCACATACACGTGTACGAATGTAATGGAATAAGAAAATTGCATTTCGCATTTTTGATTTTGATTCGCATTCCCGATTTTTTCTCACTTAATCTCTGTTTCAGCAATTGATATTTTGTTCGATTTATTATTATGAAAATAAAAAGCCCGAATCAGTTTATTTTTTTTAGTTGAGATGGGAGAACTTATATCTGTCAACGTGTTTGCATAAATATCTTATAGGAAAATTGTCTAATATAGCGGGAAACGGTGAATCAAATTTACCTCGCCAAAAAAATAATTTGGTCCAAAACGGCGCCGCACTCAGATGTAGAATAGTGTTTAGACCCGCCGCATTGAAAGGGTTAAAATGGATAGCCTAAAAAATTGAGGCAATCTTATATATCAGAAAAAATGTAGTAATATAAATATATCATATATTAAACGTAAATAAAGATGAATGGATTACTTTACTATTCTTCATAATATCTGTAATACAGACGGCTTTTTGCAACATTCTACTTTCGCACAATTCGCTATTTCGCACCTCTAAAAATTGTTCGTTTCCATGCAGTCGAAAAATCTTGTCTTACAATTATTGAAGCTAAGGCTATTATTTTCCATAAAACTTGAAAACTAACTTAAAAAAAGATTCTAACACGGTGTTTCAAGGATGTAATAGCTAGTTCTACAAATTTAAAATGAATATTCAATATGGACGAAACGGGTTTATTTTAGAAAAAATGCCTAATCGTACATTCCTATTGAATGTAGAATCATTTTTCCCTAGACACAAACCTTCTAAAAACCGATTGACATTGCTTTTTAGAAAGTTTATGATGTTATTTCTACATTCATATATTTTAGAAAATTCAACATTCGCACACATCTAAATCGATTTTTGACCCTTATACTAACAAACATTTTAAACGGAGCGAAGAATCCTTTTGAGATCTTTTTGCTAGATATTGTGTTCCTTCAGACCATAAAGTTTTATGTGTTTAACAATCCATGGTATTCGTAATAAGTATTAGCAGCGTATTTTTATTATGCTTGACTTACTGTTTTAAGTCTTTCCTTAAACTGCTATAAAGTTTTTTTTTAATATCAGCATTGGATTTATCCTATCATTTATATGCCAAATCGTTTTGAATAATTTTATATCTGATTTAAGTTAAAAATAGTAAATAGAAAGTTAATCAGTTTTGCGCGGATTTGAAATATCTTGCTTTAAATTATTAAAAAAACGTAGTTATAAATAAAAATGATTCTATGTTTAGTTCATAATAGAAATAATATAAGAATAATTTCAATTCTAGATTATTTTATTATTATTATGTATTATTATATAGGTACTATTTTACGCGTTAGTCTTTGGAACGTGTCCTCCGTGCAAAAAGAGTAGCGCGTTTACATTTAATACATTTGTAAGGTTTTTTTGTTTATATCAATAATAATATTTTTTTTCAAAGATAAATTTATAAAATTAATTATTTTGTGAACTTGGAGCATTCTCCGGGATGAAGCCCGAGCTTTTTTTCGCAAGTATCGCAATAAAATAATGTTCGCCATCTTTTCCCTGGAGTATCGCGTTCCAAGCACACCGATACAGCCTTTGTATTTTGCACTATCGTATATTAAATGGGAATCTGTATCTAATCATTGTTCATGATCGGTTGTGGATAGACAACCAGATTTAGGCCGTTCGGTAGCAACTCTTGGGAAGCTTTCTTCCTTCCTTTTTCTCGCATTCTCGGTATAAAATATACTTATTGACAATTGAGGTTTCAAAATAGTTTTTTTCACCATTTTACTCCACGTATTGTGCATAAAACAATACGACGTTACTAATTGATCAGTCGTGGTCACTCCATCCATATTTTTTATGTAGCTCTGAATCACTGTTGGCTTATAAAAAAATTGAATCTGGCCAGTAATACTCGTGGATTATCGAGTTTTCCAAGACCTTCTCACCAGTTATATTTTTATCCCGTCAGGCTAAAACCTTTTTTTACATTTTCGGATATAATTTTATTTTATAAAAATGGTTTAGTCTCTTCTAGAACATTTACTTCCTCTCACAGTTAATATTAATATTTTTACAATAATTTGAACAAAAAATATCCAGACAATTTGATTTTGAAATCTTATTGAAATTTAACATCTCGACTATTTTTCTTGACAGGTATACAATTTTATTTTACATTATTTCATTTGACATATGAGCATTTATACGTGCACATACTGTACTTACGCAGTTACCTAAAGCCGAGCGACATAATTTTCTGAATAGAGCCAATCGGCTCCGTTCTTTGACACCAGCATCGTTACTCTAACATCATTACTCATTGTATTCAAAAGACGGCACGCACTGTAAATATCTAGTCTACAAACACAGTTTAATCAAAACCCATCGCTCGTTGTCGCTGTTTACATCACATGGATTTACTTAAAAATTACACGGTGTAATGTACGAGGGAATCTGGCTCGGATTCTCATCTAGCCGGCCCATTGTGTGGCTATTGCGCATAACTCGTTGTATCACCAGGCACCGGAGAAGAAGAGCTTAACGACAATCGAGCCGGAGCACTTTTCTCTGTGGCTGACCCCGTCTCGTCTTCCGGTCGCCATCTGCGCCATTGTGGAAGACAATGGACTATTGTGCGACCTAGGATACCTCTCTGCATTTCATTCGAATAATCGGCCGGCGGAAACGGTCCGGTGATAGCCGGCCGGTTATTAGTTATTGTGGACCGTTATTAGTTATTGTGACGGCGATAGCTCCTCATCGCGTGTTTCCTACAATTTCTTTTGTATCTAACCCCTTGTTATTCTTATTTGGCGGCACTAAAGAGACGAAAAACCGCCCATAAACGGCGTCGCTACGTGCCAACCACGTTGTATAAATATAATAATAAAAAATAAATCTGTCATAATTTTTTCTATTCAGGATTAGTAATATATCTCTAAAATAGCATATAAAAGTAACCCACTATCGCAGGATGTTAACGATGATTCGTTTATGTACAAATAACCGCTGCGATAATATCCGATATGCTAATTGTAGACCGAATGTCATAATTTTCCGGTCCATCTCCATATGTTATGTTATGGTATAGCGACAATTGTTACATAAATCTGGAAAGATTTGCATTTTGTTTCCGCGGAGTGGTTAATAGCCGAATTATTGCCGGCTGCAAAAGATGTGTGCAGTGATTCGTCACGTGCACTATATAATATTATTTTTCATAAAAATAAATTATATATGCGATTATTATTTGAAATTTTCGATTTTGTAATATTTTTTTTAATATATACACGATATTCGAAAGTTTTAATAATACGCTTTGCATGTTGCGCCGGCCATTCTTTCAATCGGACTGTGTATTTAGCATCCTCCTTTCGTTTTTATGCAATATTTTCTGTCGCAAATGCAAGAGATATCATTTAATGGACGATCTAAATGTTAAAACTTAAATTTAATAATAACGACGCCTTAAATGTTAAAGCGCTAATATCATATTAAATATCAAATCGTAAATGGATAATATCATACATCATCCATCTATTTATATATAAGGGGGTATCCGTCGAAAATTATGTATTTTTAAATAACAAGCCAACTTTAGAAAAAATACTATATAAATATTTTGTATCTTTTTCGATGAATTACGTCTTATAATCGTTCCAACTCAAACAATCACAATAAAACTATGCCTTTATTGTCTGGCCATATTTAGGAATTTTACAATTAATAATTCCTCTACAATTTAATTCTTGACACATTCGAATACATACAGATTTTCTTTCATCAATTAAATGATGCGGTATCCACGGACTCTGTTTATTTATTTATTTATTTATTTATTTGACTACGATGGATGGATGGCATAACATAAAGATTCCAAAGCGCTATTCAATCATATAAAGATTCGATAAAGATTCTAAAGACGCAAGAAGAATTAGTCTCCCAGTGTCAATTCACGACACTGGTTAATTTTAATATTATTTTAGTTGATTGAAATTTATATTAATTTGTTTTATAATTATTTATTCGAACAGGGATAGATAGTTTTAAATAATTAATTCCAATGGGCCAAACTACTTACGTAAACATTTTTATAAAACATTCGGAAGCAATGGGCCTCAACCACTATTAACCAAAATTTCCACTTCGAAATTGTTTGAACTATTTCTTACAGATTTTTTTTAATATATTTATATTAATTAATTAATAGTTTATATGCCCCTGTAAATGTTATACTTTTTGTCGCAGTCTGCAATGAAATGTTTTCTTCAGATACCTCCAGTCGTTCTAATATCTCATCCAATTTACTCATGTAACCTAACCTAGCCCAACTTAACCTAACCTAACCTAACCCAACCTAACCTTACCCAACCTAACCTAACCTAACCCAACCTAACCTAACCTAACCTAACCTAACAACATTGCTTTCAAATGCATTGACAGTGGAGATCTTCCTAGCTCGAGACATTTTCTGGGCTATAAAATGTTAAAAATTAACCTATTACAACTATATATAGTGTTAAAAGCACACAGGATGTAAAAGGCATAGAGTGTTATCCAAGAAATGTTAAACACTTACAAATCATAATCTTCTCAGTAACAGTTCAACAAGATACTAAATATCACGTTGAAAGTGTGCAGTATACCTTCACCCCAACATATTTTTCCTACATTTCCAGAAACAGTTGAGATGGTTCAATTCAAAGAAAAAATAATTATTATCTCTTCTAGGACATATTCCCTGACTCATCAAGGTAAAAAAAAATATCTGAAATGCTAAAAATAATTTGTAAAATAATTAAAGAAAAAATGTCCACAAGGTGTGGACAGTGGAGCTGCTGGTAAATAATAGCTGTCCAATACGTATGTACAGTGGAGTACAAAGGGTTAAGTTTAGAAGGTTTATGACATGGGGAAACTGATTCGTCCTTTGATAAGAATGTACGATTAGGCATCTTCTTCCAAAATAAATCAGTCTCATCTACATTGAATATTTGACTAGAGGTATATTCTCCATCTGCAATAATTTTGGACAATGACGAAATAAAGTCTTTTGCAGCATCTTCGTCCGCATCAGCTGACTCTCTAGTGTATTTAATACTGTGTAAAGAATACCTTGTTTTAAAATTAGAAAACCAGCCGTTACTTACATGAAACACTGTGTTTGAGTCTTCGTTTAGTCTAGCCTTCTAATCTTTATCCAACTAAGAGCCTTAGCTTGAATCATTGAAGTACTCAGAGGGATGTTTTCTTGATTTGATTACTTATCCAATAACACAAAGATTTCTCCATTTCATCCATCACTATGATGTGCCTTTTGGAAACAATTAAAAAAAAAAACGATTTTTCAAAAATTTGCGTAATAGCGAATCGACAGCAGGGCGATGCTAAAAAACGTAATTTTCGTCGGTTACCAATTTAAAAAATCAAGACAACATTAACACTATACATACTTATGTATAACATTACTAGTTTCCATTTCTATATTATATGTGCGCAATAGTTTGTATGTTTTTTTTCTGATTTATTTAAACGAAGCGGAAGTACTCATCAACATCAAAGTACGACCCACCACATTGCTGCACACACCGTCTAACATTAATCGACCATCTTATTCGAGGATCAAATGTTATCGGGTAAGATCGTGACACAAATATGCATACGTATCCCATTTCTAATTAGCAGCGCTTGAATATATCTAATAGTTTTTTAATTAACGCAACTCGTCCGCCTTCACCTTTCGACATTATGCAACAGTCATCCACAATGGCCCATCTCCCCTTAGGTTCCCGCACATTTAATTAATGCGAATAACTCACACGCCATTCTAGGCTCCTCTTACACTCGGTAAATATACACTGCAAACGGTTGCCGTGCGACGAAGACGAGCTCGAGAAGGTTCGCGTGAGAACTGACCGTGGGCCATATATTTAATGAATGACCATACGCTGCATTCGTGGAAAGTTTAACCTTTCGCTCTGTCGAATTGATTGGATGATTAGTCGTAGGGATTTTTGAGTAGGATAGTTTAGCTGCAGGCCTCGTTGTTCATCAGTTCGCTAGAGCAATATGAATACTTTATATAATTATAAGTGGATGGTGTTATTGATCGGTCCATCGTGTTATATTGCAAACCGGAAAAGTCATCGATGACCCATTTTTTTTAGTTCTATTAATGTATATCAAAATATTGTATTTTTTTTTTAAATAACCCGCGGGAATATTTAAACTCGATTAATTAAAAATAAATATTCATCCATTCCTGTCATTTTTAACGAATGAATCTATTACACAATTTAATCCTAAATTCAGATAAAATAAATAAACCATCCTTTTATCAGCCATTCGTGATGTCGGTTAAAAAAATCCTAAATATTATTTATTTAAATAACTACAATTAATTCGCCACCAATGTCATAAATCAATAGCGGTCTCCCCAGGAGCATGTGTGTTTTGATGAATTTAGAAAAACGGGTGAGATCCTGTTAATGTTGTGATGCGAGCTGCGAGTGTCAAGTATCTTAACCATATAACCATTATGGTCACCCTGGGGTGACAACTGTCAATTCACGCTGATGACACGTGCTAAAAGCTTTATGTAAAATGTATTTTGATTCATAAGTTTCTAAAATGCATAAGTTTCGTTATGAAACTAACCGCGTCATAATTTGGTGAATATTTTGGATTTTTTAACTAATCAATATGACGCGTAAATAACAAGCTCACTCGGCGATGTCCCGCCGCAGAATGAGGACACGCCGTCGACTGAATTCTCACGGCACGTGTCAATCGCAGGGTTTACCTCACACACGGCACATCGTACCGGATAGAAAGAAAAAAAGAAAAAAGATCGCGAGCGGGAAAAAACAAACTCACGTGCATAAGTGAATATTGTTATTTTATATTTTTTTCACAATTGCGGGCAATAATGTCAATGATTATTTATAATATTTATTCTTTAGACTTTTTTAGACAAATTCAAAATGTTTGTGACATGCAGGATTTATATTAAAAGAGTTATTTGAGGAAAATCAAAAACTCCCAGAGTCCCATCGGCACGGCTTGGTTAATAAATTATTGTTACGGCCACATTTTTGTATTTGCAAATTTATTTACGTATAGGACATAATTAGGTATTTTTTTAGCGGTTAACGGTTGTTTGTGTGGTTTTGAACTAGTTCAAACTAGTTTTAAAAAGAACGCGTAAAAACTGTAAAACCTGCGGGGCGTATTTTAAATTTTACACAGCATATTATTTCTACATGCAAGGATTTTAAAAGCAGACCATTAAATACTTGTTGGAAATCATTATGGCCGTTATTAGAGGTAATAATGTTCTACTAAGAGATGAAGAAATTTCTGATGTGAATATCATGTTTTTTTAACGTATTTCTCCAATTGCTATGACCTCCGTGTCTTTTTTGCGCGAGTTTTCATGGAACGTATCTACTGCGAAAATCAAGGTTTGGATATATGCTTGTTTATCCATAAGTAAAAGCCTTTAAAAGGCAAAAACCATGAGACTCTATGTTATAAGCAAGCTCTACAAGCGCCTCATCGGGTATGTCCTGACATATGAGTCTAAATGTTAGTTTCTAATGAAGCCAGGTGAGAAAAAAATAAACATTATACAGTATAAGATCATTATAAAGGATATTTCTTCAAAATCTATACCTGTTGTGCAGACATACTGGCCAGCTTTCGTTTGGGTAGTCCAGAATCTGGTTAGTTGGTCATGTTTCAAGAAGCAAGCTTTTCTATTTCCGATAGAAAGAAATACTAAAACCATAAGTGGACTGTATTTAATGTTAGAGCCTTGCGGAAGATGTAGCGTCGTTGCTGCATGTCGAGAACAATGGAAGATGGCTCTTTATTAGGATTGTAGCACATAATAAAAATACTCAGTTTATCATAAAAAATATAGTTCTTCTAATTTACTATTAATGCCCAAATTTGTATTATTTTTAATATCCATTACTTTTTTCGGTGTAAATTTATGTATAATAAATTAAAAAAGTATAAAAAAAATGTCCAACCCTTTCGTTTATTTGGATTATGCTTCATGATTGATGTGCGCACATAATAATTTTACATGAACAACTCATAATATTTACAATATTTTTTCACTGCGGATAAATCAAATGTTTTATTTGCTTATGAATTATGTAACTGTAATGTTGCGTCGTTTGTACGCATTTATCTTGCTTTTTCATGATTGTTGATAATGGAATGCATTTTATATGCATTTTATATTAATTCTTTGTGAACTTATTCGAGAGCTTTTCGTCGAAACGCTTATCCCTGTTGGCCAACCACAGCTTGCAGCATTGCTTCGTGATGTTCGAGTCTAATGAACGTTGGCGTGATGTCACAAATTGAACGTAACAATGTCTGACGTTCGTGACTTGATTCCGTTCGTTAAATTGCATTTATCAATTTTTAATCACACTTACCCCAGTTCGCACTGCTGTTACGTAAGGTGTCGCACGCCACATAGAAATGGTTCAGTTCCGAAGAATACAAGCGCACTTGTGAGGTAACAGCGGCCACTTCCTCGCCGCCATCTAATTATTCATTCGCGTGCACTTTCATCCATTATGAATGCGTGTACTGACGACGGCCTCTTGGCTTTTCTAGGAAGAAAACATCGCGCTGCGGCTGGACAGGTCGGCGGTGTCGACCAGCGGCGTGTCCAGCGGCACCGGAGTCATCTCCACCGATGGCTGGAGCTACTTCGACGAGGGGCGTTACATAGCAGGGGGCGCTCTCCAGGCCGGTGAGGACCCTTACCACAGGAACAGATTCAATCAGGCAGCCACCGATGCACTATCCAGTGATAGATCGATACCTGATACAAGAAATCCCATGTAAGTATCTTCA